>JASPKZ010001439.1:0-60760 GCA_030220185.1 Diploptera punctata | reverse complement strand
CCACCCCTTGTTGCATATGTATACCCTATTCGTGCGAAATCCCTTTCTTCATAAATCTAATTTAAAAAATAAATACTGAAACAGACTTTGTGCAGAAAGTGATTTGAGACTTTATTTAACTTCTGTGGTCCCTGACTTCAAAGCTCTGTGCAATGGAAAGTAGACGCAACCTTCTCACTGAATTCCAAGCAAGAGGTAATTAATTGCAATGAAATTCATGAAATTAAATTGTATGCATGTCTACTTTTATGTATATTTAAGTCAGTGGTTTACCCAACTCAGATCGTTGTGGAAGAGGTTCGCGAGTCGAAAAAGTTTGAGGACCGCTGTTATAGTCCTACCCGTAAATCTCCACAGGGGACAAGGTTGCTATTTATCGGGAGTTTTTTAACAGACTCAAATAGTTACGCTTGTTTCCCTACAGATGTCAACGAGTGACAATAGGTTAGCACATCGCCTCAAAGAGAACTACTAGGAAATTAAGTTAATACTTGGATGCCAAAGACAGATCAAATTTTGTTCAGAGGCACTAATTTGGTCTTGAAACCACCCTCTGAAACGGTTCATAGTTCTACACAATTTTACAATCTTAAATTAACTGACTATTTAACTCATGCCCCAAATTGGAGTCAATGACCAATCACGTTTAAATTAATTTTGTTTTACAACCAATGACAGTCGTGTTTCACCTGGTATTTACCGAATTCTGGTTACCAAAATAAAGAAAGCTCCTCCTTTTTAATATTCTGAACAGTTCAGAGCATTATTTTACAATGACTGAATCTCCAACAAATACATTGTATATAGCAAATAATGAACAGATTCCGTCGAACTACACATTTGATAATTGTGTGTTCAATAATTGTGTTTTAAATAATGATTTTATTGAGTTGTTTCTTTAAACAAATTAATAACCTATAATGTAGGTTATAATATACAGTTTGATGTGTTATATGTTTTCTCCACTAGGGTAAATTCTTACAACATTGCAGGAAAAAAAAGAGTATAACATAAAGGAAGATAATATTTATTTTTTTAAACAAAATTTTTAAAAAAATCTATAGAAAGGGAACTTATAAAAAAGTAGAACAATTATCTCCATTTTTAAATTTTCTTCTTCTTCCTTCCAAGTATTAGGCCAAGGCCTGCTACGATCCTATAGAAAATTTTCCCTACAGCATTTGAGGGAAATTCTCGTATAAGACTTGAAAGCATAATAATAGTCCCTTCGATTGGTTGCTGGCCAAAGGAAGGCGAGACCAGTGATGGGGCTGCCATCTTATAGCCTCTGGTCAAGCTTTTCTGGAGAAAAAAAGAAAATAAAGGAAAGAAGAAATGGAAGAAAGGAAAGACTCCCTAGCCCTCGGATGCCCTAATAGCATTGGCATCGAAAAAACAAGAGTTAACCAAGAGAGGTTAGATAGTAAAGTTAAAAGAGTGCAAAACACAAGTAAGTGGAAGAAATGTTTTGCACAGCTTGGGCACCTTAAAACAATTAAAAACACTTTACCCGATAAATTAAAAAATATATCAGGGGATAAATATTTTATATCATGTGGGTTATCGCTGATTGCGATCATATTCGGCAATAAATAATATGATCAAGTTGCAGTGAATAAACATGACCACACATTTCTGATCTGTTTTCAAATATCGCTTTTTACATGCCGATTACTATTTCAATAGTGATTTTTTTTGTATACAACTTAATTTTATTCGTTAAATAGTCCTAACAAATGCCACTCTTCATTTCCAAATCCTCTAGATAAAGAATGTCAATGTGTGCCTTAAATTTCAAGCAGTATCCAATTTAAAAAAGTATCATATTCGGTCCCTTTACATAACCTAGCACCCCTCTTCAAACTAATTAGTAGACAAAACAAGAAAACTCTGAAGATAACACGAGATGGTGGAAATCGAGCAAATCCAATAATTTTAGACATTCAAAGAAATTATACAATGTCCTGCAAGTGGCAAAATTTGAATCTCTGACTCGTAAACATGTTAATTTCGTTGCATATTTAATAAAGAATACTAATCAAGGAGTTAAACAAGGATGCAGTATCTCTCCAGTTTAATTTAACCTATACATCAATGATATAATAAAAAAATGGAACGAAGAAACAAATAAAGGAATAAAATTAGATAAAACACACTACTTGAAAACATTATTATACGCTGATGACCAGGTAATAATAGCAAATACAGAAGACGAACTTCAGAGGAATATTTTTAAACTACATAATATATGTGAACAATATAATCTCAAAATATCCATAGAAAAAAACTAAGGTAATGGCATTCCAAGGGAAAAATCAAATCAGATCGAAAATAGTAATAGGAAACAAAATCATAGAACAGGTGAACCATCTCAATTATCTAGGGTGTGACATTTAATTTAATTATGATAATGATTTAAATAATAAAATAGCAAAATTCCAGGGAATATGTGGTACGATAAAACGAACACTAAATAACAAAAACAACAAGAGAGACCCAACTGAAATTTTATAAAATGTTGGCAGTACCGGTACTGCTCTATGGTTCAGAAGCCTGGATACATAAAAACAAGACCTAAGTAGGATAACGGCGGCAGAAATGAAATTTTTGAGATCTGTTAAAGGGTGCACTAAGGAAGACAGAATCAAGAACACAGAATTAAGACAGGAACTTGAAATATTTGCAATAACTAATAAAATGGATACATATAGACAAAAATGGAAGCAACACATAGACAGAATGAATGAAGATAGATATCCAAAACAAATAACAAAATACAAACCTAAAGGCACCCGAGATGTGGGCAGACCTAGAAAGAGATGGGCTGAAGTCGGAACGGGTCAACAGACCTAATCCATGAATGAAGATGATGATGATGATGATTTAATAAAGATACTCCACACCGAGGTAGCGTGCTGCCTTGTCACTCAGATGGCCCGAGTTCAAGTCTCGGTCGGGACAAGTTTCCTGGATGAGGTTTCTTTCGCGATTTTTCCTCACCTGCAAGCCAAATGTCAGGAAACTATAAGGCTCAAACGGTCCCAGAACATCATATGTTTATTACCATTATCACCTCATTAGATTAAGGACTCTCCTGGCGCATCATCACCTATCATGTCATATGAGCAGCGTAACCTCGCCTTCCAGATGCCCCAAACTCAAAAATGGGTTATAATACGATGGGAGGAGAGAATCCCAAAAATGTCGAAATGACAAAACTCGAGGCATTGAATAAAAATAAATAATAGTTTAAAAACTTAAACAACTCGCTTTAAGTTATTAGAAAACCGAACTAAAAAATGAAAAATAAATTTAATTTCCAACACGCTTGGGATAAAATTAAAGTGGTCAACAAAAAAATCATCTCCAACACATCTGGAATAAAACTAGAGTTAGCTACAAAAAATATAATTTTACCATCGAAAGCATGGGGTGCTCTATATCAATTAATATATTTGATAATAAACAGATATTGGTAAAAGTCAAGTCTCTAAGAAGAAAATGTAAAAAACATAAAAAGCACCCCACGCTTTTGATGGTAATTTTTAAAAAAAATAATTCTAGTTTTATTCTAGATGTGTTGGAGATGATTTTTTTTGTAGACCACTTTAATTTTATCCCAAGCGTGTTGAAAATTAAAATTACTTTTCATTTCTCAGTTCTGTTTTCTAATAAAGCGTGTTATTTTAGTTTTTTAAACTGTTATTTATATTTTAGTTTAAATATTTTACAGAATAAGATAAAAATGTAAACATGTTTAAATTCGATACTATTGTAGTATAAGCTAAAAGTAATACTAAAAAAACAGATTTGAACCAGCGACCTATGGATTACTGAAATTATATACCACTACAGTCCACCGCTCTACCAACTGAGCACTTATAACGATTGACTAAAAAGTCCGCAACCTATTGTACCGCTCTTTATTTTTTTTATTTTTTTATGATTCTGGCCAGGATTTTAGAAAAGAATTATGAAATTATTGTATTGTCATTGGTCCTTTACAAGTGTACAATGTATCAAGTCGATCCAATGTTTATAAGTGGGTGAACATCGTGTTGAAAGATTCCGTTACATAGATACACAGACATTTTTTTTTGATATCTTGATGATCCTGGCCAGGATCTTATAAAAAAATATGAAATTATTGTATTGTAATTGGTCCTTTACAGGTATACAAAGTTTCAAGTCGATCCAATGTTTCGAAGTGGGTGAAAATCGTGTTGAAAGAGTCCGTTACATAGATGGACAGATACAGGTCAAGCCAATATAAAGCATGTAAAAATAAGGTTTCATCATTCAGTGATGGTCTTCCAGTACGGTTTTTCTACAATAGGCTTCCAGTCCCTTTTAACTTTTTCAACGATGTGAAACAGCTGTGGCAGTTCTTCATAAAATACACCTATTTGAGACCGTAATATGTCTGATATTGGAATGTGAAGCACTTTGACAAGAGCGATTGGTATCTGAGTGCATCTACAAAGTTTTATTCATAAGTTTCGTTTTCAAAGTTTGTGACGAAACAAATAGCAAAGTTCTATCCTCTCTTCTGTAAGTTTGAAGTGAAAAAAGAGCACGTAAACTGAATCTGCCTACGAATAGACTCAAACTTCACTTCTAGAAATTCAATTTCTCTACCTCGGGAACAGAAGATACGAAACCACGGATAAAGTTGCCAAGTATATCCAATGGGAATGGGGGGGGGGGGCGCAATGGTTACACCAGCATTAAAAAATACAGGAGGTTAATTTTCACATTCGTCGACATAAATAACTCCAGGTTAGGCCCTTATTCGATAGGCATTGAAGAAGTGCTCTCAAGCATGTGTACATAATAATAATAATAATAATAATAATAATAATAATAATAATAATAATAATAATCCATCCATCCATGGTAATTCTGCCCGAGGGCAGGTTATTCACTGCAGTCATAGCATATTCGTGCTATGTTTGCAGTTTTACTAGGGAATTATAGTTGTGGTAGCGTCCCGTTGCTTTCCACACCGGTGAAGGATGATGATGATAATGATGGCCGGATGATTTTAGGGGACCGTTGGGCCCTAATCTTCCTAACATTTGTCCTACAGGTGAGGAAAAACCCCGAAAAAACCTCACCAAGGAGCCTGTCCCGACCGGGAATCGAACCCGGGCCCGCTGCGTAACAAGGCAGCACGCTACCTCAAGACCACAGCGGTGGACAATAATAATAATAATAATAATAATAATAATAATAATAATAATAATAATAATAATAATAATAATAATAATTGGCTGAACAGCAGTTCTAGTTACCCTAAATTTTTCAGTTTATTGTTGTAAATTATAGCTCTTCTTCTGTAATTATTAACATGTTTTAATATTTTTAACTTTTTCAAACAGTTTTTATAACTTTATTTAATACTTTTTAAGTATTTATTTAAATACGCAAATCACAACATTATGACGCTGTTAGACAATATTGTGATACTGACTGCTCTTTTCTCCACAGAGTATATTACTTAGTCTATGATTTTTCGATCGCTGGATTGGGTTATCGCTGGTTGGAACGGCGTTAGGAAATGATAAGTGTACACCTATTTTTAATAAACGTTTGGTAATTTTCATATTAATATATTTCTTTAACATAGGTTTGGGAATTTATTGCAAAGATTGGTCACTTATAAATCAAGCGACGTTCTGCCACTAGCGTAAGCTGTATAAAATTTAGTACGATATCGATAATAATCGATATATGGCAAGGATGATAATCGATATGTGGTTCTATAGTGGGTTATCGCTGGCTCTACAAACTCTGGCACATGCGCACTGTCGTTCTATAGGACTTTGAAAATATAACAGGTAACTTAAAGTGACGTTTTTCAATAATAATGATAATGATAATAATAATAATAATAATAATAATAATAAATAATAATAATAATAATAATAATAATAATAATAATAATATCATCAATAATGACCGCCATCTGCGAAATTCAATGGCGGTCAGTTTAGCAATGGTGGGCCCGTGGGTTTTGTTGGCTATAGGCCTACATATATGCTTAGGCTATGTTTAAAGAAAGAGCTATGGACTAGACAAATGAGTAACGTCACGTAGTCAAACAATATGACCTTGGCTACAATAATGATGAGGCTAATGTTAAACTTAAATGGCGATGGAGCAAGGTGGAGAAATAATATTCGTAAAAACGTTAAGTATACGACAGTAATTTACGTAACGTACGAGAGGGATGAGAAATTGGAAACTAAGCTAATGTTTGAAAGGATTCCTATTTATTTTATTTATTTTACCTGATGGAGTTAAGACCGTAAGGCCTTCTCTTCCAGTTCACCAGGGTTAAATTATACATACAATAAGAATTATGATAAATGATATATAATAGATAATTATATACTACACAATATAAAGTTGACAGGGGAAAGAGAGAAAAATAGTAATAATAATAATAATAATAATAATAATAATAATAATAATAATAATAATAATAATAATACTCACTGGCACTATCGAACCCATAGGTTCATGGCAGCGCGGACATAAGCTCTCAATACATCCCTATCCTGAGCTAAATGCTTTCCAATCATTCCCTGTATAATCTACTTCCCTCAAATCATAGTTAATGTTATTCTCCCATCTCATTCTTGGTCTACCAACTGGGCGTTTTCCCTCTGGTTTTCCTACAAGAAGCTTCCATGCACATCTTTTATTCCCCATACGTGCAACATGTCCTGCCCATCTCAGTCTACGAGACTTAACTGTTCTTATTATATCTGGCTTCCCATAAAGACCAAGTAGTTCATTGTTATGAAGTCTTCTCCATTCACCTGTCTGTTCATCTCTCTTCGGTCCAAGAATTTTCCTAAGTACTTTATTCTCAAATACTTGTAATCTCCTTTCCTCCCTTAAAGTAAGAGTCCATGTTTCGCACCCATATAATATAACTGGTAGAATAATAGTTTTATATATTTTCAGTTTTACGTTTTTGAAAGGAGTTGGGACATCAAGAGTCTCTGCAATGCATAGTAGCACGCATTTCCAGAATTGAGCCTATATAATAATAATAATAATAATAATAATAATAATAATAATAATAATAATAATAAACTATATATACAGACATTCATAGAAAACGAAGGTTAAAATTTTATGGCCATATTAAACGAATGAACTCAAATAGGCTTACAAAACAGATCATGGAATTCTACGGAAACAGAAGTAAAGCTCCAGTGGATACTATGACGTCAAAAAGGACTTAAAATTGGCAGGAATTAATAAAGATGATATCCCAAACAGAGATATATTTAGAATTAAGGTGAATAAGTGGCAAGTTGACCAAGAGGACAAACCGAAGAAAAAACTGGAACAACGTAGACAGATGATAGAAAACAAGCTCATAGGAAAAGAATGAAAGAAATTTGGGCTCAAAGGAAACGCCTCTAAGTACTTTGCGTAGTCCTACATGGGCTCATCCGCAATCAGAAAATAATAATAATAATAATAATAATAATAATAATAATAATAATAATAATATGCTATGCTTGCAGCTTTACTAGGGAATTGTAGATGTGGTAGCTTCCCGTTGCTTTCCACACCGATGAAGGACGATGATAATGATAAGGATGATGGAGATGATGGCCATATGATTTCGGGGACCGTTTCGGCCTTAAAGTTTTCCTGACATTTGTCTTATAGGTGAGGAAAAACCCCGATAAAAACCTCACCCAGAAAAACTGCCCCGACCGGGGATCGAACCCGGGCCCGCTGCGTGACAAGGCAGCACGCTACCTCGAGACCACAGCGGTGGACATAATAATAATAATAATAATAATAATAATAATAATAATAATAATAATAATAATAATAATAATAATAATAAAGAATAATAATAATAATAATAATAAAGAATAATAGAAAAATACAATGAAGATATCTAGAGCACGCAATGGATTAGTTCTTGTGGGATCATGCATGTACAGCACTTTGTTGAATTGAGGTATTTATGCACAGAGCATCCCACGTGAATCAACAGCTTTGCACAAAACAAATGGCGGCGTTGTAGTGCATGACTTCCACGAATATGTTTATTTCTGCGGCACAATGTGTTGTTCCTGGAATCCACTCACGAGAACAATGTATCATCTGCACCATGCAGACCCAACTTAAACCTACAATTAAAATCCTCATTTCACTGCCGTATCCTTTTATTATTATTATTATTATTATTATTATTATTATTATCATCATCATCATCATTATTATTATTATTAGTAACATTGCCATTTCTAGGTATCCTACTGTGTTACATTCTTGTACAAATCTCCATGCCACTTTATAACCACAAATATTGAAGATGTTTAAATAAAATAAATAATAATTATTTTAATTACCTAGGACACTGAATTTCTAACAAAAAAATCAACTTTTATAAGATTCATGATGTGTTCCGTTGAGGTTTATTCAAAATTAATATAAAATTATAGAATATTCACCTGAAAGGTCCGTCTCCTCAACTTAATTATCATTTAACTGTAGCGCTTTCGGGACTTGTCCCATCATCGGCAGGATTCAAAACTGGTGTTTCACTGAAGATCTGGTAGAGGGGGTTGCATGAAGGACATCGCATGTTAAATATTGAAAACACCCTAACACTAATGCACAGAGAAAATAATCCAGCGAAGATAAACGTACTCGAAGAGATGGAAATCATGAAAGCAGCTCACAACGACAGCCTGATAAACGAAAACGAACCCAATACATGCAACCCCCTCTACCAGATCTTCAGTGAAACACCAGTTTTGAATCCTGCCGATGATGGGACAAGTCCCGAAAGCGCTACAGTTAAATGATAATTAAGTTGAGGAGACGGACCTTTCAGGTGAATATTCTATAATTTTATATTAATTAACAAAAAAATGTCAAGTTTAAGGGGGGTGATGGGTGAAATTTCTGTTTTCTACATTTTTTTGAGCTAGAGACTTGAGTTTTTGTACAAACTATCGCTACATGATACATAATGATGTGTTAAGTTTCATTCTTGTGAGACATTTATTTGATGAGTTATTAAATATTACTCACTCACTCACTGGCACTATCGAACCCGTAGGTTCATGACCGTGCGGACATAAGCTGTCCATACATTCCTATCCTGGGACAATGCTTTCCAATCATTCCCTGTATAATCTACTTCCCTCAAATCATAGTTAATGTTATTCTCCCACCTAATTCTTGGTCTACCAACTGGACGTTTCCCCCCTGGCTTTCCTACAAGAAGCTTCCATGCAAGTATTTCATTCCCCATACGTGCAACATGTCCTGCCCATCGCAGTCTACGCGACTTAATTGTTCTTATTATATCTGGCTTTCTATAAAGACCATGCAGTTCATTGTTATGTAGTCTTCTCCATTCATCTGTCTGTTCATCTCTCTTTGGTCCAAAAATTTTCCTAAGTACTTTATTCTCAAATACTTGTAATCTCCTTTCCTCCCTTAAAGTAAGAGTCCATGTTTCGCACCCATATAATATAACTGGTAGAATAATAGTTTTATAAGTTTTCAGTTATATTACATTTAAAAAAATTGCATATTATATTATAATTAAATGGGTTCCACAATTTTTTAGTAAAATGTCTGTTTTTTTTACAACCCCCTAAAATATTTAGAAAAACATAATGCATTAGAATTCTTATAATGTGAATACAAAGGGAGAAAAAAATGTACCTCATGCGTGGAATTAAAAAAAAAATAATTGCATGTATTTTATTTTTTATTTCTTAAAATACTACTTCAATCATGAAACCCATGAACTACTTTGTTACCCATTGTTTTTAGGACATGCAGTAAACATTTGAACCTTCTAGGACATCATTTGTGAATTCCATTCAATTTTGAATGCACAAAAATGTAGTGAAAATCAAAGTGTTGGAAAACAAGTTTAAAGATTTGCATGCAGTTTAAATACAAAAGTATAACATACAGGCCTAATCAGCACTTTAGGGCACTTAGAAGCGCCATAGGCCTCTGAAACGTTGCCAACATGTACATTATAGTACAGGCTATTTTTTAGTACAAAAAACAAAACAAACAATGCCAATTTTGATCTCAAATGGTCAATTTTTCACCCATCACCCCCCTTAAATTACAGAAATTTAATAAGACTATATTTAACTCATATCCCAAATGTGAGTCAATTACCAATCACGTTTCAGTGAATTTAGTTTTACAACCAATGGCAGCCGTGTTTCACCTCGCTATTTAACGAATTCTGTCTACCAAAGTAACAAAGCTCCTCCTATTTAATATTATGAACAGGTCAGAGCATTATTTTGCAGTTAATGACTCTCCAACAGATACGTTGAATATAGCTAATAATGAACAGATTCCTTCGATCTACATATTTGATAATTGTGTGTTCAATAATTGTGTTTTAAATAACGATTTTATTGAGTTGTTTTACTAAAAAATTAATTAATAACCTGTAATATTGGTTATAACATACAGTTCGATGTTTCATTTTTTCTCCACTGGGTTGAATTCTTGCAATATTGTCATACTGTTAGTGGGTTATCGCTGATTGCGATCCTATTTGACAATAAATAATATGATCAAGTTGCAGTGAATGGACATAACCACATATTTCTGATTTGTTTTCAAACTTAGCCGTTTACATTAAATACTGTATAACTATTTTAAAATACCGGTAACCACATTTAAATAGTGATATATGAGTAAATATCTTAATTTTATTCATTCAATTAAATAAATTATGATTTTTTTCATCAAGTAAACGCCAATTCAATTGATTGTTTAATTTTATTCGTTAAATACTCTTAATAAATATCACTCTTGATTTCCAAATCATCTACATAAATTGTAGATCGCTTATGATAATTGTCTACCGCTGTGCTCTCGAGATAACGTGCTGCCTTATCGGTGTTATTACACAACGAGCCCGGATTCGATTCCGGGTCCAAACAGACTCCTGGGTGAGGTTTTTCTGGGGTTTTCCCTCATCTATAAGACAAATGTCAGGAAGCTTAGGGCCCAACAGTCCACGAAAATCATCCGGCCATCATCATCATCATCATCATCCTTATCTTTATCGTCATCATCCTTCACCGGGGTGGAAAGCAACGGGAAGCTACCACACCTATAAATCCCTACTAATGCTCCAAAGTATAGCATATAAATGCTATGATTGCAGTGAAATACGTGCCTCGGGCAGAATTACTATAGAATAGAATAAGGCTATTTAACTTATGCCCCAAATGGGAGTCAATGACCAATCACGTTAGAATGATTTTTTATTTACAACCAATCACAGTCGTGTTTCACCTCGCTCTTTATCGATTTCTCTTTATTAGCTCCTGCTTTTGTGATAAAGAAAGCTCCTCCTTTTTAATGTTCTGAACAGTTCAAAACATTATTTTTCTCCAACAAATACATTGAATATAGCAAATAATGAAAAGATTCCTTGATTTTACTGAGTTGTTTACTAAAAAAAATAAATGAATAACCCTTAATGTTGATTATGATATATAGTTTGACGTGTTTCATTATTTCTCCACTTGGGTGCACTCTTACAATATTGCGATCTTATTTGGCAATAAATAATATGATCAAGCAGCAGTGAATGAACATAACCTCACATTTCTGATTTGTTTTCAAACATCGCCGTTTACATTAAATATATAAATATTTTTAAAATAACTATAGTTAAACAATGATTTGTGAATAAACAGCTTAATTTTATTCGTTAAATAGTCCTAACAAATGCCACTCTTGATTTCCAAATTCTCTAGATAAATTCACTCCTCACTTCGTGAATCGTGAATTTATCGATAATTTGGAAATCACTCGTGGCATTACTTATGATAATTATAAAATTACAATGGGAAATAACATTATGAGGTGAGTCTGTTGCCTCTTAAAAGTTATTTTATGAGGTAAGATGTAACACACTCGCCATATTTCATAATAAGATAAATCGAAACATCATTGACAGTCTGGGAACATATGTTAATAGAAACTATATTAGCCGACGCGACTATTATATACTCAGATTCAATCCTGGAAGATACTGTGTGTTTGGAATAGGGAACTGCGTTGCCATTTTAACAGTATTTTCTTGAGAAATCCTTGTGTAAAACTGAAGACTGCAACACAGCAGGTACATAGTTGTAAGTTGTAGTCGTCTAAGCCACCCCCTCTTACAGGAAAAAACAGTTACCACTTGTCACTGAGCTCTTGTGGATCTGTACTATCCTGTGTGAAGGTGTCGACTCTCATATTTACTATAAAACTAGTTTGCATGCCGTAAAAAACTATGCTTTTTAAATGTATAGTACATAGATTAGAAAAACCACAGAGTACCAGAGAAGAAAGTAGGCAAGTTGCGCGTACATGCCACAGGCGGCGCTAGTGTAATACAACTAACGACACCTAAATTTTTTCGGTTCTTTTTTTGGTACTAATATGAAATTCAGCACCGCCTGGTGGTAAAATTATGAATTATAATTATATAACGCCATCTGGTGAATAATCATGGAATTTAACTTTTATAGGAATAAATAACGTATTAATTAATCTTAAATTGTGGAATTATGTATACCCAGTCTCTCAGACCTACAGATTTTCTTTAATTTTAACAGAAAGGAAGAATGGAAATAAATAAAACATGTTAATTTATTTTCGTTTATTAAAATTTTAAAACGTGCATTATGAGCTCTTTTAATAAATATGTACAATTGACCTACCCCCTTATTCTCACATACATATTTTATACAATATTTATTAAATAACCTTAGCCATGTCGTACATCTGTCCATTATAAAGTCACATTTTTAAAATGTTTATTAGAAATGGCTGTACAACTAACATCACTCTTCCTAACCTGACAAATCTTAGAATTTTATCACTTCTAGTAGGTTTATCTTTGAAAATAGATTCACATTAAAAATGTAAACAAGCTTGAATTTACTTACAAATTAGAGTAAAATAAAATCTAAGTAATGATTTTAACTTTCGATAATTTACAGTACCGTCTACATAGAACGAAAGGATAGCAGTTAAAAATTTAAATTTACAAAATGGCTAACTTCCCATAATCCCGAGTGAACACCGTTAAACACGCCGTGAACGACGCCGCGTGTGCCTTGCATTTGTTTTATTTAGTTACATATTCTGTTACTACGAAACAGCGCTACCATTGAAGTTTGCTCATTGTAGTTCATCGTAAACGACCGAAATTTTTTAGATGTCACTGTACTCAGTTTCCCCTCTATTCGAAGTTTCTCTATGAGAAAAACGTACTGCTAACTTTGCTGCTCCACCCCTCCTTAACAAACCAATACCATTATTATGAGTTTGGCAACATCTACTCTGTGTAGGTAGGAGGACACTGGCATAGCCCATAAGGTCTCTTTATTCAGACGTAAGTTTCTTTCACGAGCCTGAAAATCTTCACATTTTCCAGACAATCAGCACTTGATGTCAGCCGGATTGTCAGCCCTGCGTGACGGCCGTCTTTACCGCCAAGAACAAGCGGCTGATACTCATTTCCGTTATAATCGACCCCCGACATGGTGCCACCAGAAAGTTTGGTCCGATTTAGGGTCTTTCCACTTTTCAGCGGTTGCCCTTTTACCAGCCGGCTGCTGGCCCTTCACATCCACATGTGTCAATCACAGAGGTAGATGATCAACAGCCAGTGTAGGGGTGACATGTGGTTAGCATGTCGAGTCCCCCAGCCGTTATAGCTGGTTCCTCAACCTGGAGCCGCTACTTATTGTAGCTACCCAATTGCCTCACGATGCTGGGTGGGCATCGGTCCCATACTGGCCGAAATACCATGAGAAAATTTCTTCCCCCATGGAGACTCGAACCAGCGCAAGTCCCGTAGCTCTGCGCCAAGGCTTCCTACCTTAACCGCTCGGCTACGGCGCGGGACGGAAAGTTTGGTACAGTTTAAAAATCCTAACCCTACCGGGACTCGAACCGTCGACCTTTCAGTCTGTAGCGTATCGCTTTAACCAACTACACTACGGCGAGCAGTTAAAAAATATTGTCAACTTAGGGACTCGAACACGCGGTTTTCCAAATTGCAGTATATTGCCTTAACCAACTAAGCTACGGGCCTATACCTGCCATACACTTTAAAAACGGGTTAATTATAATCGAAACTTTAGTGAGTTTGAAAGCGAGATTTTAGTTGACTCTTGTCAAGTTAAATTGAGAGTAATTTCTTCCTTGAATCCTTTTATGCATTTGTTACCTCGGCTCGTTTCTCTTATCTTTTTTCTTAATTAAACTATGATTCTTGGAAGCGAACTGAGCGGAATAACGTAGATGCTCCCAGGAGACCGGGATCTCAAACCCACACCTGCCAACCAACGGTATTTTCCTCCAATTTACGTCACACCTGCGCCAGAGATTACATGTGTCGGTATTATACCAACACTAACATTACAAAAACACTCCCACACTCTTATATCCGACACACATAATCTTGACACTCGATCCCATCAGCACATTGTCCTTTATATCCCGCCTCATCACACTGTATATTATTCATAATCTTTTACGGTGTCACTTACCAAAACATGGAATTCCCTTCCACCCTATGTCAGAGACTGTCAAACTATAACATCCTTCAAAAACAAACTAAAGAATTATTTAATAACAAACTAACTTATACACCTCACTGATAGTATTCTTTTAGCAATATTAATATATTTAATTATTTATGTAAATAATATTAAGAATAACAAATATTTTTATTTGTTTTGTTTTAAATATTGTATAATCGTAAAATTAGTTTTCTATATCTCATTATTTTCCTGTTTTTTATATAAACTAGACAGGGACAATTTAATATGTCTTGCTTGTATACATTTTATTATTAGTTTTAGTCTTAATTTTAACTAATATTAACTGGTTGTATTATAGATCGTAATATGTATATTAGATATTATCTTTTGATCAAATTTTTACTTAGTGTTTAATATTAGAGTCAATTAAGATTGTTATATTCTTATGTAATATATGTTTGTCCTGGTGAGTGGAAGAGAAGGCCACATGGCCTTAACTCCACCAGGCTAAATAAATCTTAAATCTTATAATAATTATAGTTATTTACTGTCACTTTAACCATCTTCGCTAAATCGCGGGGTCTACAAACCCGAAGTATCCAGTAGGTGTATAAAGAGAGATAGGCCTACATTCAAGGGTTATATCACTTTAAACAAAACGAATTAAAAAACGCTTATTATTATTATTATTATCATTATTATTCCGTGTGGAGTTGCCAGTCTCCCATCGGACGCCTCCGAAGGTGGCGGATAGGGGAATGCTCACCAGATATGGAAATAAAATACCCAGGGCGGACCAAAACTAGCGCTGCTGCCTTGCAGTAAGATACTGGACTATCAAAGGCTAGAGGAAGAAAATCTTGAACAAAAATTACCCGCCCCCCAGGTTGGGGGTTGATGCATCGGGCCAGCTCCTCGTTCATCATAAAATGAAAAAATGCTAAAAAACCAAACATCATGCCTCGGAAAAACACTCTAGGACGATTAAAGCTAAGAAAAAGGACTTTGAAAATTGGCACATGGAATATTCAAGGTTGCAGAAATAAAATGGAGGAAGTAATTAAAGAAATAGATACAGGAATGGATCCCAATGGAAAGGAGGAAGAGAGGAAGACCGAAGAAAACTTGGATAGAAGGGGTACAAGCAGCTATGAATATCAGAGGAATGGAGGAAGATCAATGGATGGACAGAGAGGAATGGCGTTTGGTTTCCGGAAGACGGCGGCAGCTGCCATGATACCGGATGATGATGATGATGGTGATTATTATTAATATTATTATTATTATTAAATCTCCAATATATGGAGCCCTATTTTACAAAAGTATATTAGGACTGTAGTTAAAATATACAAAAAAAATTGAAGATACACATAAATACAGTTCCTAAATAAAAAAATATAATATATAAAAATGAATGTTTGTTTGTTTGTTTGTTCGTACTTTATGCGCTACCACACAATTGGTCCGATTGTCATTGGGCTTTTTGCAAAATGTTCAGGAGATTCCCGGGATGGACATAGGCTATAAGAGAGTTGTGATACTCTACTCCTACACCCTTAAAAATTACCCTTTGTAGTGGTAAACTTGAAAAAAGTAGATCTTTGGACGTTTAAATAGCTTACGCTGCCTAAACCATAACAAATACAAAATTAATGTACACAGAATTCAATGTCTCAGAAAGCTCTACCAAGAAAGGTCCGCGACAGCATATGTTTATCTCTTACGGATAACTCACAATAACCATTTTTGTCTTTCATTGATGCCAAGAAGATCGAGACAAGTACGTAGATTCCTGTGCAAGCATAGCAGCGCATGGCGGGTATTCTTTTACGGATAACTCACAATAACGAATTTTGTCTTTTAGCTCATTTATGCCAAGAAGATCGAGATAAGTAGATTCCCGGGCAACGCCGGGTAAACAGCACGGGTATTTAAAAATAATTACGATATAAATGTTCCTTTAACTTATTTAACTAAACATAAAACACATTAATTTTCGTATTTCAACTAATTTATGTCAAGAAGATCGGGATAAGTAGATTCCCGGACAACGCCGGGTAATCAGCACGGGGCATTTAAAAATATAAATTTATAATTATTTTTCCTTTCACTTATTCAACTAAACATAAAAGCACATTTATTTTCATTTATTGAGGCGTAGCAGCCCACGCCGGGTATTAGCTAGCAACAAATAAACGAAACAAGAACTAATACAATATTATAAATTAAGTAGTAATAAAGATGAAGTATAATGTGGTGAAAATAGCAATTACGCTTGTATTAAATGCTGCGTAACAACATTCTGGTTTTAAAATACCAAATATCACAAGTCTGCATTTTAAAACTTTTTCTCATATAAAACTTTTTCTCATATCAGGTCAGGATTTTACACAAAATAAGAATTTAAATGGGTTGTAAGGGGTAGTGGTGTGTATATAACCTCTCCTACCCAATCTCATCCTCACCTTCTCGTGGTACAACCCGTTTTTACAAACGAGGCTCTGAGGACCGAGTCAAGGCGGTATAACCGTTCCATCGGGTCCTAAGGAACTTCAAAACTACTTTCAAGTCTCAACACGAAAGGTGTTTCTCTTGAGGCCGAAACAGGTCAAAAAATGGCCTAAATTCGTCAATGTACTATGATGATAGTAAAGTAAAGTGATCCCACAACAGGCCCGGAGGCCCTTGGGGTAGTAGGAGGTTAAGGCTCCCACTTTTTTCTAGACAATCGACACTTTATGTCAGCCGGGTTGTCAGCCCTGCGTGACGGCCGCCTTTACCCCCAGAACAAGCGTCTGGTACTCATTTCCATTAGAGGCTGAGTCGACCCCAGGGCCATAGTGCCGCCAGAAGGTTGGGTCAGTTTAAAAATCCTGACCCCAACGGGACTTGAACCCTCGACCCTCCGGCTTGTAGCTCAGTGCCTTAACCACTACGCTACGGCGTGCCCCCCTATGATGATGATGATGAATTTAAATTTTTCACGAATTTAACTAAAATAGGCACACATTTATTCTAACTCCATTTCACACAATTTTTTTTTTTGTTAAAAACACATGTTAAAAATACTGTAAAGAATTGTCCTAATAATTTCCTGACTACCTTGTAACAAAACAGAAAGCAAATTGTGTTTCATTAAATTTAAACCTTCTCTTCTATGACTTCCTTGAAGTTCCTCCATTTTTAGTCTCCCTCTTCAACATCCAACAGTAGTTTATTCCATGTTCCCTGGTACCTCCTCTCCATCTCTTTAATATCCTAGTAAAAACTTTCACCTTGCTCTTCACTATAATGTCCCAGATTTTCGGGAAAGTAGTCGATATTCCATGTTCCCTGGTACCTCCTCTCCATCTCTTTAATATCCTAGTAAAAACTTTCACCTTGCTCTTCACTATAATGTCCCAGATTTTCGGAAAGTAGTCGATATTCCATGTTCCCTGGTACCTCCTCTCCATCTCTTTAATATCCTAGTAAAAACTTTCACCTTGCTCTTCACTATAATGTCCCAGATTTTCGGGAAAGTACTCAATATTCCATGTTCCCTGGTACCTCCTCTCCATCTCTTTAATATCCTAGTAAAAACTTTCACCTTGCTCTTCACTACAATGTCCCAGATTTTCGGGAAAGTAGTCGATATTCCATGTTCCCTGGTACCTCCTCTCCATCTCTTTAATATCCTAGTAAAAACTTTCACCTTGCTCTTCACTATAATGTCCCAGATTTTCGGGAAAGTAGTCGATATTCCATGTTCCCTGGTACCTCCTCTCCATCTCTTTAATATCCTAGTAAAAACTTTCACCTTGCTCTTCACTATAATGTCCCAGATTTTCGGGAAAGTAGTCGATATTCCATGTTCCCTGGTACCCTCCTCTCCATCTCTTTAATATCCTAGTAAAAAACTTTCACCTTGCTCTTCACTATAATGTCCCAGATTTTCGGGAAAGTAGTCGATATTCCATGTTCCCTGGTACCTCCTCTCCATCTCTTTAATATCCTAGTAAAAACTTTCACCTTGCTCTTCACTATAATGTCCCAGATTTTCGGGAAAGTAGTCGATATTCCATGTTCCCTGGTACCTCCTCTCCATCTCTTTAATATCCTAGTAAAAACTTTCACCTTGCTCTTCACTATAATGTCCCAGATTTTCGGGAAAGTAGTCGATATGGGAATATAGATAGTGAACTTTCACACTCATGTTACACTTCAACTTTTTGAAATTTTCAAACATATTTTCCACAGTTGCCTTGTAATTAGGATCTTTGTTATTTCCAACAAAGCTTTCAGTAACAGATCGGAAAGCGGTGCATGCTTCTTTTTCTCTTTCATTCATTTTTTTTTCAAAATCTTCATCCTTCAGCAATTTCTTTATTTGCGGACCAACAAAAATTCCAGCTTTCAATTTTTCTTGTGTGATGGACGGAAATTTCCTAAAAAGGCGCTTGAAGCAATGTCCATCCTGTGGTAGAGCCCCTACAAACTGCTTCATCAAGCCCATTTTGATGTGTAGTGATGGAAGTAGGACTTTTTGAGGGTCTGAAAGTGGTTCATGTAGGGTGTTTTTAGTTTCAGGCACAACATTTCTCCACTCTGGCCAAACTTTCACGCTCCAATGTTTCTTTTTTCTTTGCCCGACTGTCCCATTCACATAAAAAGTATGGCATTCTTGTGAAACCAGTTTCCTGTCCTAATAGCATTCCTACAACTTTAAAATCTCCGCAGATTAGCCACCTGTGTTATTCATACTGGATACTTGTTAATAGCAACTTCATGTTCTCGAATGTCTCCTTCATCTGAACTGAATGGACAATAGGAATGGACTCATACCCATTCCCATTATGCAGTAACACACTTTTAAGATTCCTCTTTGATGAGTCAATAAACAGTCTCCACTGAGCAGGATCATACTCAATGTGACAAAAGTGTAATAACTTGTTAATGTTCATCATCATCATAGTACATTCACGAATTTAGGCCATTTGTTGACCTGTTTCGGCCTCAAGAGAAACACCATCCAGAAGTCTTTTGAGTGGACGTCCTGGTCTTCTTCTTCCTGCAGGTTGATATCTTAACATTTGATTGGGTATTCTGTGATCTTCCATTCGATGAACATGTTGCATCCATCTTGACTTATAATCAGAAATTTTGTTTTCTAAAGATTCCATGTGTAATTCTTCTAAGATGTCTTCATTTTTTTTGTGATCTAGTAGTGTGTATCCTGCAGTCCTCCGAAGATATCTAATTTCAGCAGATCTAAGTCTCTGTATATCCTTCTGTTTCAACGTCCATACTTTGCTACCATACAAAAGAGTTGGAAGAGCCAGTGTTTTATACACTTTCAGTCTTGAATGCTTTTGGACTAACTGTGGCTTGAAGATAGAATTTATTAACCCTAAAATTCTTAAAAATTTAGATATTTTTGCATTTACATCCTTTTCTTCTTCATATGAGATATTGCATCCTAGATGTGTAAAAATTATTCACCTTCTCCAAAATTTTATTGTCCAGTACAATTTTACTTCTGACAGGATCTTCACTTGTTAATGTTACTGCAGTAAACCAAGCAGTATTTCTGTGAGAATTAAGGAACTAGTTATTTTTTTCTCTGTCTCTGTGCCATGAGTAATGTGTTCCTGGCTTCAGAAGATTCTTACTTTTAAGTCATGAGCCAAGTAGTTCTGCAGATTACTTTGGCAAATTTAGATCACATACTAGATTATGAAGGTCACTTTGAGAGAACCGTTGTGGAGTAAATCCATCATCAGGCTGATATACATCATCAGTATCGCCATCAGTGATTGCATCAATTTCACTTTCATCATCGTCTTCTGTCAGGTTCTCTAAAACAGTTGGAGGAACAGGTAGCTCTTCTCCACGCGGAGCTTGGCCTAATGGCTGAAGGGATGCTTCGATATACAATTCTGTTATTGTCTTGTATAGTTTCATTATACAGTCTTTCCTGGCTTTATTTCTCAAAGTTATTTTTAGTGTTCCTGTTATATAATTAAACTTAATTAGTTAGTTTTTTTTTTAGATTTAGAATAGATTTATTTAGCCTGGTGGCGTTAAGGTCATGTGGCCTTCTCTTCCACTCACTAGGACAAACATATGTTACATATAAATACAAAAAATTACATTAATAGTCATACTAAACAATTAATTATCTGTCAAATTGAATAATAATGAAAATAATGTATAATAATACAATGAAATTAAATACAATTAAAATTAAATTAATGATAGAATGAATACAGAAAGGAATAACGGCTCGAATCTGCAATACATAAAAAGCAACGAAAGAAAAAAAGTACAAAGGAAGTAATAAACTACAATGAATTAATCTATGCTTTTTATACAAGGTATTAGGTAAATATATTAACGAATCTTAAATCTATTTTTATTGAATAATGAAAAAACACATTATTAATATATGTTTCCGCTGTGTATGATATTTCGCAACCTAGGAAGTTATGTAACTTACTTAATATTATTAAATGAGAGTTCTTCTAACATTTCAACCCAGCTGAAAAATCTCCCCCCTTAAAAAAAAAAAAAAACTTGAGATGGATTTTTCGGCACTGAGATTTTAACCAGGGACTCCAGATTTGGAAGTCACGCTGTAGCGTATATGGTTAAGGCAATACGCTACAAACCAGAAGGTCGAGGGTTTGGGTCCCGGTGGGGTCAGAATTCTTAAACTAACCCAAGCCTTCTGGTAGCACCATGACCCTGGTGTCGACTCAGCCTCTAACGGAAATTAGTACCAGATGCTTGTCCTGGGGTAAAGGCGGCTGTCACGCAGGGCTGACATCAAGTATCGATTGTCTAAAAAAAAGAGGAAACCTTAACCTCCTACTACCCCCATGGCCTGTAGTGGGATCACTTTACCTTTTACTCCAGAATTGAGTCTCAAATAGTTTCGCCAAAGCCAAGTCCCTCGAAGCTAGTTACTTACTTACTTACTTACTCATTGGCACTATCGAACCCGTAGGTTCATGGCCGCGCGGACATAAGTTCTCCATACATCCCTATCCTGAGTTAATGCTTTCCAATCATTTCCTGTATAATCTACTTCTCTCAAATCATAGTTAATGTTATTCTCTCACCTCATTCTTGGTCTACCAACTGGGCGTTTTCCCTCTGGCTTTCCTACAAGAAGCTTCCATGCACGTCTTCATTTCCCATACGTGCAACATGTCCTGCCCATCGCAGTCTACGAGACTTAACTGTTCTTATTATATCTGGCTTCCTATAAAGACCATGTAATTCATTGTTATGAAGTCTTCTCCATTCACCTGTCTGTCCATCTCCCTTTGGTCTAAAATTTTCCCTGAGTACTTTATTCTCAAATACTTGTAATCTCCTTTCCTCCCTTACAGTAAGAGTCCATGTTTCGCACCCATATAATATAACTGGTAGAATAATATTTTTATATATTTTCAGTTTAACGTTTTTTGAAAGGAGTTGGGACGTCAAGAGTCTCTGTAATGCATAATAGCACGCATTTCCAGAATTGAGCCTATGTTTAATTTCTTTGTGCATCTCATTCCTATTTGTGATTCCTCGAAGCTACTCATCTACAAACTTGAGATTAAAAAAAAAATCTTATGGGGTTGATACATATCTTTGAAGCATACTAATCGTCTTATTAAAACATAAAAGCAGCAATGTCACTTTACATAGGGAACTTTTATAGCTTAAAAATTGTATAGAGGAAGAAAATATGAGATGGGTAGAGCGTTTTCAGCTTCACCCTAGGGTGCAAGTTCACAATCCATTAAAGGTTTAGAGAAAAAGTGCAGAGGTTTTATAAGAAAATGCTTTTCTTGGATATAAAACCGAGCGCAAGGGACACAGTCAACATCTGCATCGTATATACAGTCAAGCATAAAGAGTCGGAAGACACCGCTTAGTGTTTTCTTCTTCCACAGCTAAGGCGATTAACAACCCTCTTTCACAGTTACACGCGCATTAGGATTTGAAATTAATGTACTGCTTACGCTTTCTCAGGAAAATGTCTAACCTACAAACAATCCAGCTAACAAAACCAAAGAATATATCTATCCTCCTTTGTTCCAATTAATTAAACAAAATACACTGAGCAACAAAAAAATAAACTTTTTTTTTTGTTTCAGAAAGAAAAATGTGTGATTCTGATAGTATTTTTTCTCTTGAATTCAAATATGATATCGGTTTTTCTCCATCACGCAAGGTTTCCGAGAGACAGGAATTTATAATTTCAAACAAATTTAATATTTTCTACATCCGTAACTACACACTATTCGAACATTCGGACTCACATAGAAAGTAAGAAATTACTATTTTCCGCTATATTTCGCCTGTGGAGCATCCCTCTTGATGGTCTAACAATAATCGGCCAGCATATTAGGATTCCATTTGTCTTGATATCTCTTTTCCATAGCTGAAATCTCTGGTTGAAAGTGTTCCCCGTGCTCATCGCTCACTGCGCCAAGATAATAAATGGACGAAAAAACGTTTATTGAAAAAAATATTTAAATCCATTAATTGAAATTGACCTCCTCTACTATTTAGTTTTGTACTAGAGCATGCCATTAAATCTTTAGAGAATGAGGAAGGCTTACAACTGAATGGTATTAATATAAGCTGTTAGTCTATGCTGATGATGTAGTATTATTGGCCGATAGCGAGGAGACACTAAGGGCCAACACGCACACACTATTGAGTAACACTAAGAAATTAGGACTGGAAGTAAATATCAATAAAACTAAATATATGGTCACATGTATAAATTCATTATGTAATGGAAATGGACAGCTAATGACAGATGAGGGAAATTTTGAGGAAGTGGCTGAATTCAAATACCTAGGAACAATAATCACAAATAGGAATGAGATGCATAAAGAAATTAAACATAGGCTCAATTCTGGAAATGCGTGCTATTATGCATTGCAGACTCTTGATATCCCAACTCCTTTCAAAAAAACGTTAAACTGAAAATATATAAAACTATTATTCTACCAGTTATATTATATGGGTGCGAAACATGGACTCTTACTTTAAGGGAGGAAAGGAGATTACAAGTATTTGAGAATAGGGTACTTAGGAACATTTAAGACTGCTTAACAGTGAATTACATGGTCTTTATAGGAAGCCAGATATAATAAGAACAGTTAAGTCTCGTAGACTGCGATGGGCAGGACATGTTGCACGTAAGGGGAATGAAAGGCTTGCATGGAAGCTTCTTGTAGGAAAGCCAGAGGGAAAACGCCCAGTTGGTAGACCAAGAATGAGGTGGGAGAATAACATTAACTATGATTTGAGGGAAGTAGATTATACAGGGAATGATTGGAAAGTATTAGCTCAGGATAGGGATATATGGAGAGCGTATGTCCGCGCGGCCATGAACCTACGGGTTCGATAGTGCCAGTGAGTAAGTAAGTAATTGAAATTGAAATAAAAAAACTGTGGTGATGGAGAAATTCCGAATACATATTTGAAAACACGATAAAAAGCTGAATTAAATACAAATATTGGTACTCATGAGAGACAAAAATCATGTGACCAGTGATATCAACGAAGACGCATGTTGCTTTTATTGATTTTGAAAAAAAAGGTGTTCGATCGTGTTGATAGAGATAAGTTATGGAAAATTATGGAAACATATGGCTTCCCCGCAAAATTAATTTATTGATCCTCATCTACATTAAACGAAATTTAAAAATTAATTAATAATAACGATATTAAACAAAAGTTTTAAATTAAAATTATTTCCCATAAAAGTGATAAAAAGTTTGTACACGCCGTAGTGTAGTGGTTAAGGCACTGAGCTACAAGCCGGAGGGTCGAGGGTTCAAGTCCCGTTGGGGTCAGGATTTTTAAACTGACCCAAACCCTCTGGCGGCACTATGGCCCTGGGGTCGACTCAGCCTCTAACGGAAATGAGTACCAAACGCTTGTTCTGGGGTAAAGGCGGCCGTCATGCAGGGCTGACAACCCGGCTGACATCAAGTGCCGATTGTCTAGAAAAGTGGGAGCCTTAACCTCCTACTACCCCAAGGGCCTCCTGAGGCCTGTTGTGGGATCACTTTACCGCTAAGTGTATAAAACACTGGCTCTTCCAACTCTTTTGTATGGTAGCGAAGTATGGACGTTGAAACAGAAGGATATACAGAGACTTAGATCTGCTGAAATGAGATATCTTTGGAGGACTGCAGGATACACACTACTAGATCACAAAAAAAAATGAAGACATGTTAGAAGAATTACACATGGAATCTTTAGAAAACAAAATTTCTGATTATAAGTCAAGATGGATACAACATGTTCATCGAATGGAAGATCACAGAATACCCAAACTAATGTTAAGATATCAACCTGCAGGAAGAAGAAGACCAGGACGTCCACTCAAAAGACTTCTGGATGGTGTTTCTCTTGAGGCCGAAACAGGTCAACAAATGGCCTAAATTCGTGAATGTACTATGATGATGATGATGTAAAATCTCAAATTATAAGAAATGTAGGTACATCAGAGACCGAAGCAAATTTAATAAATAGAGGTGTAGGACAAGGGTGTAGTTTATCACCTAAAAAAATAAAAATATTCTCAATTCGTACCTATCTCAGGGTCTCGTCGAGGAATGAAATGAGATGAAGTCCCTTATATAGAGATCCGTGATTGACAAGGGTGTCGGCCGACTACACCTGACGGATCATCACTGGGGCAGATGAACGAAATGATACGAAATGGATGAGAGAAATGGTGGAATGAAGAAATTGTGCCAGGGGACAACAGGAAAAAACCCCGAGAATATCCTGTCCAAACTCTGTTTCGTCCACAACGAAACCCACATGGAGTGACCGAGACTCGATATCGGGACCCCAGCGGTGAGAGGCGAGCGTCTAACCGCTTGCCCCACGGAGCCGCCTTAATCTTAATTAAATTAAACAAAATATCAATCAAAACGTATGTGTTGATAGGAATAAGTTACAAACAATTATTTAAATACATGGCTTCCCCGCAAAATTAATTTATGTGATAAAAAGTTTGTATGTAAAATCTCAAATTATAATAAATACATGTATATAAAAGATCAAAGCTATTTCAATAAATAGAGGTGTGAAACAAGAGTGTAGTTTAACACCTTATCGTTTTTAATTTATACATTAATAACATCATCCAAAATTGTAAAAGAAATCTTAATATAGGTATAAGAATGAACCGTTTTAAAATATTAAATATTTTAATGTTTGCTGATGATGTGGTGATTATTTAAGAAAATGAAAATAATTTGCATTACTCTTTACATCAATAAATCAGTTATGCCAAGAATATAATTTTATAAAATCAAAAGATAATAATAATAACAGCATTTTAGAGAAATGAAAATATAAGATAAAAAATCACAACAGACAACAAGCTTCTGGAACAAGTAACAAATTTTAATTATTTGGGGTGTAATTTTACTATAAACTCAAAAGCTGAAAGAGACAAGACATAAATGTGAAATTATTCAAATTATTATTATTATTATTATTATTATTATTATTATTATTATTATTATTAAAGTTCTTAGGAAAATTTTTGGACCAAAGAGAGATGAACAGACAGGTGAATGGAGAAGGCTACAAACAATGAACTACATGGTCTTTATAGGAAGCCAGATATAATAAGAACAGTTAAGTCTCGTAGAATGCGATGGGCAGGACATGTTGCGCGTATGGGGAATGAAAGACGTGCATGGAAACTTCTTGTAGGAAAGCCAGAAGGAAAAACGGCCAGTTGGTAGACCAAGAATGAGGTGGGAGAACAACATTAAGTATGATATGAGGGAAGCAGATTATACAGGGAATGATTGGAAAGCATTAGTTCAGGATAGAGATGTATGGAGAGCTTATGTCCGCGCGGCCATGAACCTACGGGTTCGATAGTGCCAATAAGTAAGTAAGTAAGTAAGTAAGATTATTATTATTACCCTTGCGAGATTATGGATACACAGTTTATGAGGAAGTTCATGGGCCACTAATGGAAGTAACAGACGAAGAAATATTATTGCATTTAGACCATCTTGTAAAACTGGTATGATATTAGATCCCACAATCCGTTTTGAGACTCATAGTGGCCAACCTGAGGAAGTTGACTGTGAAAAGAAAGCCATATATGAGCCAACAATTGACTATTACAAAGATAAATACCAATTAGATAGTATAACTGTCACAGGATTGATGATCGGGGCAAGGAGGTACTATACCAGGATTCTTAGCTAAATTTTGGAATTCCTTAGGTTTGGACGGGGTGTATCTTTCTAAAATTGCCATCGCTGTCATTAGAAGACCATTTTCAATTTCAAGAAACCATATTTACAAAATTTATACTTTATAGTATGTATACGTCAATTACAATTTGAAATTTTTAAATGTATTAACAAAATGTATTTCATCAGTTTCAAAAATTAATTGTCTGTATCACTTTGTCCTTGAGGCAATCCTCTAATGAGGAAAGTTATATATAATAAAAATCTTTATTATTATTATTATTATTGTTATTATTATTACTCAGAAGACCGATTCCCTTTTTGGAATAATTCAGGCACATATTTATAATATAATTCTTATTATATAAGTAGGGTATGTATTTTATCCTAAAATAAATTAAGCTATAAAATGTCTGTCCCGCGCCGTAGCCGAGTAGTTAAGGCAGGAAGCCTTGGCGCAGAGCTACGGGACTTGCGCTGGTTCGAGTCTCCAT
This sequence comes from Diploptera punctata, assembly GCA_030220185.1. Classification (NCBI taxonomy): domain Eukaryota; kingdom Metazoa; phylum Arthropoda; class Insecta; order Blattodea; family Blaberidae; genus Diploptera; species Diploptera punctata. Next base: position 33,448 of record JASPKZ010001439.1, on the reverse strand, counting down.
GGGGGAAGACATTTTCTCATGGTATTTCGGCCAGTATGGGACCGGTGCCCACCCAGCATCGTGAGGCATTTGGATAGCTACAATAAGTAGCGGCTCCAGGTTGAGGAAAACCAGTTATAACGGCTGGGGGACTGGACATGCTGACCACATGTCTCCCATAAACTGGCTGATGACCATCTAGCTCTGTGATTGACACATGTGGATGTGAGGCCAGCAGCCGGCAGGTAGGCTAAGGACCTTCTAGGCCTGTCGCGCCAGGCGTTTGTATAAAATCTCTAAACATACAGTAACTGCAAAAAAACAACGGAAAATGTAAATGCTGGAGTTTCGGAGTACGATTTTCAGCTGTTTGGAGTGTACCTTGATAATAAACCTGTTATATTCAGTTTAATTTAACGTGGTTATATTCATTCTGAAAATGTATTAGGGACGCTAATTAAATTTCCATTCAATTATGGAAAATAAGCAAATGCATTGGAAATGAAAAATGATCTTATCTGCAATGTTTTATTTGTTTTGTCATACCAGGTGTGGGTGTGTCATGCTGCCCACATCACGTGGTGTGTCATGTCACTGCTTTAACTCCATGTTTAACTTACAGAATTGAAATAAAAAGGGATTTCGTTTTACGTGTACAGTGTTAATTGAATTTAAACCAGGAATTTACATTCTGTAATAAAAATCCATTGTTCAAATGAACCACAGGTTAATCTCATTATACGGAAGACATTTTAAAAATAATGAGAGTTTTCAAAGTAAGTTACTTACTTACTTACTTACTCACTGGCACTATCGAACCCGTAGGTTCATGGCCGCACGGACATAAGCTCTCCATACATCCCTATCCAGAGCTAATGCTTTCCAATCATTCCCTGTATAATCTACTTCCCTCAAATCATAGTTCATGTTGTTCTCCCACCTCATTCTTGGTCTACCAACTGGGCGTTTTCCCTCTGGCTTTCCTACAAGAAGCTTCCATGCACGTCTTTCATTTCCCATACGTGCAACATGTCCTGCCCATCGCAGTCTACGAGACTTAACTGTTCTTATTATATCTGGCTTCCTATAAAGACCATGTAGTTCATTGTTATGTAGTCTTCTCCATTCACCTGTCTCTTCATCTCTCTTTGGTCCAAAAATTTTCCTTGAAAGGAGTTGGGACATCAAAAGTCTCTGCAATGCATAATAGCACGCATTTCCAGAATTGAGCCTATGTTTAATTTCTTTGTGCATCTCATTCCTATTTGTGATTATTGTTCCTAGGTATTTGAATTCAGCCACTTCCTCAAAATTTCCCTCATTTGTCATTAGCTGTCCATTTCCATTATATACTGAATTTCTACCTGTGACCACATATTTAGTTTTACTGATATTTACTTCCAGTCCTAATTTCTTAGTGTTACTCAATAGTGTGTGTGTGTTGGCCTTCAGTATCTCCTCGCTATCGGCCAATAGTACTACATCATCAGCATAAACTAACAGCTTATTAATACCATTCAGTTGTAAGCCTTCCTCATTCTCTAAAGATTTAATGGCATGCTCTAGTACAAAATTAAATAGTAGAGGAGATAGTGCATCTCCTTGCTTCAGCCCATTCTGGATTTCAAAAGTGTCTGAAAACTGTTTGCCTACACGCACCCTACTATTTGAGCCATTTAGACACATTCGTATAAGTCTAACTAACTTTTTAGGATTTCCGAACTCCAGCAGGATACTATATAACTTCTCCCTCTTAATTGAATCATATGCTTTTTTGAAGTCTACATATAGTTGATGTACAGTACCATTATATTCCCATTTCTTTTCTAAAATCTGTCTTATACTAAAAATCTGATCTGTTGTAGACCTGTTTCTTCTAAATGCACATTGATGATCTCCTAGAATGTCATCAAAGTAGGGAGTAAGTCTGCTTACTAATATATTTGTAAGAATTTTGTATGAAGTTGAAAGTAATAGTTACTTCATATAAAAATATATACTATGCCTATTGCGAGTTAATTTCCAATTTTAATGTAAAACAAACCATGTATATGACTGCATTTTCGTTGGTCGAATAACGATTTTACCTTTAACTGTTTAAGGAAATGTATCATCTGGAATTGTGTTCCAAGTGACAATGTCATTAGCGCAATACGCCAATTAATTAATTTTACACGATTGTGCGCAATTACATTATTATTATTATTGTTATTATTATTATTATTATTATTATTATTATTATTATTATTAAGAAAATGTAGTTCACTCTCTAACAATCGAAATAATGGAAACAATAGTATAATACGATGCGAGGTTGGAAAGTGTTTTTTACAAAAGTTAGGAAACGATTAAAAACCGAGGGATAGCTAGGTTTTTAATTTCCGAGATTCTGTAAAACACTTCACAAACGTGCGTTGTACACTTTTTGTGCGATGGGGTTTTCAAAATAATAAATAATAATAAAATAATATATTTGTTGGAAATATTTGCCTTCATTATAAACAACTGGCTAAAGTTAATAGTCTGGGAAATTTTATACGGTAAATGCCGAAAATAATTTAGTTGAGACTACAGCAGGCCGTGACACCAATCAGGTATATAATGACAGCAAGCACGAATTAATTGTTTTATTATTTTTTTTATTATTCCGGCTTTTACAATGAATATTCATTTTTCCGGTACCCATGTTCACAGTTAACTACACATTGTTTCACACATTCACATACACATTTGTTTCAACACATTTTTCCATTCTTGTCTGATCATCCATATATCTTCTTCTATTTCTCATTCCCTCTTAGTTTCATTGATTCCCTGAATCCACGTAATATTTGGTCTACCCTTCTTTTTCCTTCCCTTGTTCCCATTCCATGATTATCTTAGGTAGTCTTCCTTCTTCCATCCTTCTAATATGTCCGTACCAATTTAATTGTTTCTTCTTTATAAAATCTAATATTGAATATTGTACCTGCATTTTTTCTTTTATATATGAATTTCTGATTTTATCCTTCCTGGATATTCTTGCAGCACGTCTCCAGTAGTCCATTTCAGTGGGCGTAATTTTTTTTTTTCATTTGTGCATTTAAAGCCCACACATCAGCTCCATAGGTAACAATGCTTCTGATTATTGTATTAAAAATAGTTTTTTTTTGTTTCTTTGAAGATATGTTTGTCCCACACTATTCCATTTAGGGCAGATATAGCATACTTTCCTATATTGATCCTGTTTCTTTAATTGTTTTATAATGTTTCAAATAAAGTTCAGTTAATTTAAAATCCAGTGATTTTTGTCTATCTCTTCATTCGTTTATCTGGAATACACAATTTTTACTGAATAAAAACTGTTCATATTTTACTGATATATGAAAGCTCCCAAATCTGCCATAGTTCTGTTTCATCAGGTTACTCTTTCTTCAGAATTCGATATCATTGAAAATATCAGTTAGTTATTTAGTGTTATTGAAAATATTAGTTTTACTTACTCTACATTATAATATTATAATGATATTGTGAAAAGAAAAATGAATGTCTGAACCAGGAATCGAACCGTGGACCTCTCCTTCTCCGTACCCCTCTTTCTTGGTACCAGTATAGAATGGTATAGTGGGCTGTACACTCCTACGAAGGAGAGTACCAAGTCTAGAATGGTGTAGTGGGCTGTACACTCCTACGAAGAAGGAGAGTACCAAGTCTAGAATGGTGTAGGGGCTGTACACTCCTACGAAAGAAGGAGAGTACCAAGTCTAGAATGGTGTAGTGGGCTGTACACTCCTACGAAGAAGGAGAGTACCAAGTCTAGAATGGTGTAGGGGGCTGTACACTCCTACGAAGAAGGAGAGTACCAGTCTAGAATGGTATAGTGGGCTGTACACTCCTACGAAGAAGGAGAGTACCAGTCTAGAATGGTGTAGTGGGCTGTACACTCCTACGAAGAAGGAGAGTACCAGTCTAGAATGGTGTAGTGGGCTGTACACTCCTACGAAGAAGGAGAGTACCAGTCTAGAATGGTATAGTGGGCTGTACACTCCTACGAAGAAGGAGAGTACCAGTCTAGAATGGTGTGTGTAGTGGGCTGTTACACTCCTACGAGAAGAGGAGAGTACCAGTCTAGAATGGTATAGTGGGCTGTACACTCCTACGAAGAAGGAGAGTACCAGTCTAGAATGGTGTAGTGGGCTGTACACTCCTACGAAGAAGGAGAGTACCAGTCTAGAATGGTATAGTGGGCTGTACACTCCTACGAAGAAGGAGAGTACCAAGTCTAGAATGGTATAGTGGGCTATACACTCCTATGAAGAAGGAGAGTACCAGTCTAGAATGGTGTAGTGGGCTGTACACTCCTACGAAGAGAGAGTACCAAGTCTAGAATGGTATAGTGGGCTGTACACTCCTACGAAGAAGGAGAGTACCAGTCTAGAATGGTGTAGTGGGCTGTACACTCCTACGAAGAAGGAGAGTAGTACCAGTCTAGAATGGTATAGTGGGCTGTACACTCCTACGAAGAAGGAGAGTACCAGTCTAGAATGGTTTGTAGTGTAGTGGTGTACACTCCTACGAAGAAGGAGTGTACCAGTCTAGAATGGTATAGTGGGCTGTACACTCCTACGAAGAAGGAGAGTACCAAGTCTAGAATGGTATAGTGGGCTGTACACTCCTATGAAGAAGGAGAGTACCAGTCTAGAATGGTTGTAGTGGGGCTGTAACACTCCTACGAAGGAGGAAGTACCAAGTCTATAGATGGTAATAGTGGGCTGTACACTCCCTACGAAGAAGGAGAGTACCAGTCTAGAATGGTTGTATGGGGGCTGTACACTCCTACGAAGAAGGAGAGTACCAGTCTAGAATGGTATAGTGGGCTGTACACTCCTACGAAGAAGGAGAGTGACCAGTCTAGAATGGTGTATAGTGGGCTTGTACACTCCTACGAAGAAGGAGGAGTACCAGTCTAGAAATGGTATAGTGGGCTGTACACTCCTACGAAGAAGGAGATTACCAGTCTAGAATGGTTGTTGTAGTGGGCTGTGCACTCCTACGAAGAAGGAGAGTACCAGTCTAGAATGGTATAGTGGGCTGTACACTCCTACGAAGAAGGAGGAGTACCAGTCTAGAATAGTGTAGTGGGCTGTACACTCCTACGAAGGAGGAGTACCAGTCTAGAATGGTATAGTGGGCTGTACACTCCTACGAAGAAGGAGAGTACCAGTCTAGAATGGTGTAGTGGGCTGTACACTCCTACGAAGGAGAGTACCAAGTCTAGAATGGTATAGTGGGTTGTACACTCCTACGAAGAAGGAGAGTACCAAGTCTAGAATGGTATAGTGGGCTGTACACTCCTACGAAGAAGGAGAGTACCAGTCTAGAATGGTGTAGTGGGCTGTACACTCCTACGAAGAAGGAGAGTACCAGTCCTAGAACGGTGTAGTGGGCTGTTACCAGTCCTACGAGACGGTTAGTACCAAGTCTAAATGGTATAGTGGGCTGTTCACTCCTACGAAGAAGGATAGTACCAAGTCTAGAATGGTTTATAGTGGGTGTACACTCCTACGAAGAAGGGAGAGTACCAGTCTAGAATGGTGTATGGAGTGGCTGTACACTCCTACGAAGAAGGAGAGTACCAGTCTAGAATGGTTTAGTGGGCTGTACACTCCTACAGAAGAAGGAGTAGTACCAAGTCTAGAATGGTGTGGTGGGCGTGTACACTCCTACGAAGAGGAGGTACCAAGTCTAGAATGGTATAGTAGTGGCTGTACACTCCTACGAAGAAGGAGAGTACCAAGTCTAGAATGGTTTATAGTGGGCTGTACACTCCTACGAAGAAGGAGAGTACCAAGTCTAGATTGGTGTTAGTGGGCTGTACACTCCTACGAAGAAAGAGAGTACCAAGTCTAGAATGGTTGTATTGGGCTGTACACTCCCTACGAAGAAGGAGAGTACCCAATTCTAGAATGGTTGTTGTAGGGGCTGTACACTCCTACGAAGAAGGAGAGTACCAAGTCTAGAATGGTTGTGTAGTGGGCTGTAACACTCATACGTAGAAGAAGGAGAGTACCAGTCTAGAATGGTATAGTGGGCTGTACACTCCTACGAAGAAGGAGAGCACCATGTCTAGAATGGTATAGTGGGCTGTACACTCCTACGAAGAAGGAGAGTACACAGTCTAAGAATGGGTTGTAGTGGGCTGTACACTCCTACGAAGAAGGAGAGTACCAAGTCTAGAATGGTATAGTGGGCTGTACACTCCTACGAAGAAGGAGAGTACCAGTCTAGAATGGTATAGTGGGCTGTACACTCCTACGAAGAAGGACAGTACCAAGTCTAGAATGGTGTAGTGGGCTGTACACTCCTACGAAGAAGGAGAGTACCAATTAATAGAATAGTGTAGTGGGCTGTACACTCCTACGAAGGAGAGTACCAATTCTAGAATGGTGTAGTGGGCTGTACACTCTACGAAGAAGGAGAGTGCCAAGTCTTCGAATGGTGTAGTGGGCTGTACACTCCTACGAAGAAGGAGAGTACCAAGCCTAGAATGGCGTAGTGGGCTGTACACTCCTACGAAGAAGGAGAGTACCAAGTCTAGAATGGTGTAGTAGGCTGCACACTCCTACGGAGAAGGAGAGGTCCACGGTTCGATTCCTGGTTCAGACATTAATTTTTCTTTTCACAATATCATTATAATATATTCTTCTTCTTCCTTTCAAGTATTATAGCCAAGGCCTTGTTACGATCCTATAGAAAATTTCCCTTATGGGAAATTCGCGTATAAGACTTGAAAGCATATATAATAGTCTCTTCGTTTGGTTGCTGGGCCAAAGGAAGGCAAGACCAGTATGGGGCTGCCATCTTATAGCCTCTGGTCAGGCTTTTCCGGAGAAGAAAGAAAATAAAGGAAAGAAGAAATGGAAGAAAGGAAGGACCCTAGCCCTCGGATGCCCTAATAGCGTCGGGGTCGAAAAAACAAGAGTTAACCAAGAGAGGTTAGATACTGAAGTTAAAAGAGTGCAAAACACAAGTACGTGGAAGAAATGTTTTGCACAGCTTGGGCACCTTGTGGTCGCCATCCACATATCCCCTAGATGAGGACCCCTGAGGGGTAATATTATATTATGATCCATTATTGGAACTGTGTTACAATAACAGTTTTGGAAAATGTTAAATTAGTCTTCATTGTCGGCGGCAGCGGTCTAGCAGTTAGGTTTTCTTACCTCTAGTCCCGAGGGCACAGACTGAAACCCGGCCGGAGTCAATGGATTTTTAGAATGGAAAAATCCAAAGGACAAGTACTCCGGGAAGTACTTTAAGCCGTTGGTCCCGAGTTTGAATATTGTTAGGCTTGTAAAATAACCTCAAGCTTGAATTAAAAATGCTTCTAAGCAAAATTCAACCGATCTTCAACCATCCAAGAAATACCTTAGTTTGTTACTAGATGTATTCTCGAAGCGGTGTAGTAACCATATGTCACTCGCTGACATCTGTAGGTAAATAAGTATAATTAAAATAAGTCTAGTTAAGAAACATACCATTAGGGGGCACCATGTCCGAGCGGGACGAACTGGTATCAATCGATCAACTCCTCATTGAACAAAATCCACCCATCCTTAGTAATTCTGCCCGAGAGCAGGTCTTTCACTGCAATCATAGCATTCTCACGCCGTGCTTTGCAGCTTTACTAGCAAAATTACAGATGTGGTAGCTTCCCGTTGCTTTCCACACCGGTGAAGGGGGACGATACTGTGCCGGATGATTTTCGGGGACCGTTGGGCCCTAAACTTCCTGACTTTTTGTCTTAGAGATGAGGAAAACCACCGAAAAAATAACTTCACTCAGGAGCCTGTCCAGAGTCCGCTGCGTGACAAGGCAGCACGCTACCTCGAGACCACGTAAATTCTTGAGTGTTAATTGTGATAAACTGATAATAAAAGTTGTTTACAATCTTCTTCTTAAGTTTCTTACAACCATCTGGAATCTTAGTTTCACGTTTTCTAGGTTTTCTGCGGGTACTCCAGAGGTTAGATACATAAGCGGCTCTTTTTTTTTTTATTACATTATAATTTCAACCCGTGTTTTACCATGGGCATATCACGGGATATTTACAGTTATTTACATACATTTACATTTTGTTTTGCTTGTAGTTTGATTGTTCAAGAGTTTATTCTTGAAGTGAGCGGAAGATGTTGCTGATGAAGTTCGTCCCTGTGACGGTGTTGATGTGGAGCGGTAGTATCTGAGGTAGAGTTTGGGTTGTTAGAACAGGAGGGGGCTCTTGCAATAATAGTAACTGGTAGATCCCTTCACTCTATTCTCGGTAAACAAAAGAGGGTTGGAACATTTTCCATGTAAATTAGTCATCCCTAAGAAATAGTAAATGGTTCTTGCTAGAGGTAATAGTTGAATTTTAACACTTCCAGTTTGTTTAAATGTGCGCGTGTAAACACGTCTCGTGTCGGTTTGTAAATAGCGGTTTCGCTATACCTGTGACAGTGGCACATCCCAAAAGCTGCGAATAAATTCGAGTAATTAATCTGAGTCCTAAACTTCTTACCTCGTAAATTGTAACATTTATGAGGCAGGACATTTTATGACTCAAATTAATTATTTAAAAACCTCATAATCTTACTTCTTATTGTAATTTATTAAATTAACTAGTTCATATCTAGTGCGTTGCTACGCCCTAAATGAATTATTAATTGTGCTTTATGTTAGTAGTTGAGTAAGTAAAAACAGAAATAACTTTTTTTTTGTCTCAGAAAGAAAAATATGTGATTCTGATGATAGTAATTTTTCTCCTGAATTCAAATATTGACATCTGTTTTTCTCCATCAAGCAAGGTTTCCGAGAGACAGGCATTTATAATTTCAAATAATATTTTATACATTTGTAACTATACAATATTCGAAACATTCAAAGTCACCTAGAAAGTAAGAAATGAAGATTTTCTTCTGCTATATTTCGCCTGTGGAGCATCCCTCTTGATGGTCCAACAATAATCGGCCAGCATATTACGATTCCATTTGCCTTGATATCTCTTTTTCCATACCTTAAATCTCATGAGTTGGCTCATTTGGTTTTATATTACAATGGACAAATGTACGAAAAAAACGTTTATTAAAAAATAATTATTTAATCCCATAAATTGAAAATGAAATAAAAAAAACTGTGGGTGACGGAGAAATTCCGAATACCAATATTTGAAAACACGATTTTAAAAACTGCATTAAGTACAACTATTGGTACTCATGAGACAAAAATCATGTTGGCCAGTGTTATTATAAATGTATTATCCCAGTTATATTATATGGATGTGAAACATGGGCTCTTACTTTAAGCGAGGAAAGAAGATTACGAGTATTTGAGAATAAAGTTCTACGGAAAATGTTTGTGCCAAAAAAGAGATGAACAGACAGGTGAATAGAGAAAACTATATAATAGCTACATGATATACATATATAGGAAGCCAGATATAATAAAACAGTTAATTCTCGTAGACTGCGGTGAGCAGGGCATGTGGCACGTAAGGGAGTTGAAAGAGGCGCATGGAAGCTTCTTCTAGGAAAACGAGAGGGAAAACGGCCAGTTGGTAGACTAAGAATTAAGTGGAGAATAACATTAAATATGATTTGAGGGAAGTAGATTATACAGGGGATTATTGGAAAACATTAGCTCAGCATGGGATGTTGGAGAGCTTATGTCCGAGAGGCAATAAACCTACGGATTCGATAGAGCCAGTGAGAGAGTAATTGATTATAAATTTATATCGTAATTAGTTTTAGATACCTAGGGCTGCCCGGGAATCTATTTATCCCGACCTCCATGGCATGAATAAACTGAAAGGACAAAATCATTATTGGTTAATTATCCTTAAAGGAATACCCGGCATTTGCTGCTTACGCTTGCCCGGGAATATACATATTCCGATATTTTTTGGTATCAATGAGCCAAAGACAATAATAGTTATTGTGAGTTATATGCGTAAAGAGACATATGCTGTTACGGACTTTTTTGCATTTTTTTAGATATTCAATTCAGTGTACATTAATTTGGTGTATTTGTTATGGTTTCATCATAATCATCATCATCATCATCCGGTATCATGGCAGCTGCCGCCGTCTTCTGGAAACCAAACGCCATTCCTCTCTCTCCATCCTTGATCTTCCTCTAATCCTCAGATATTCATAGCTGCTTGTACCCCTTCTATCCAAGTTTTCTTCAGTCTTCCTCTCTTCCTCCTTTCTATTGGGATCAATTCCATAACAATTTTAGGCAATATTTGCTCTGGCATTCTTTTGACATGGCCATACCACAATAATATTTTCTTTTCTATAATGTCTATGATGTTCGGCTTCTCTTGTACATCCATAATTTCCCTTATTTCTTTATTTCGTATTCTATCCATTCTAATTTTCTAGCTGATCTTCTTAAAACATCCATTTCGTACTTAAATTCTTTTCATTCCCTGGCAGGAATTTGCAGATTTCAGCACCATACGTTAAAATGCTCTGAATTATGTTTGATATATTTGTAATTTTCTATTTTTTGTAATATTTTTGCTCCACCAAACAGAGTTTCAAGCATTTATTGCTTGTTTTGTTTCTGCGATTCTATTCTTAATTTCTACTGTGTTATCGCCTGAATGGTCTTATTTTGTTCCTAAATAAATGCATTCAATACTAAGTGTTATGGTTTACGAAACTTAATCCATTTAAAGTGTCCAAAAGCTACTTTTTTAGAGAATGGGTGCCCTTTTTTTTTAACTCCGGCCCTATGGTACGTAGGGTAATATGTTATGTAATTAATTGTCATAAGTAGTGCCACGAGTGATTTCCAATTTATCTAGAGAATTTGGAAATCAAGAGTGGCATTTGTTAGGACTATTTAACGAATAAAATTAAGCTCTTTACTAAAAAATAATTATTTGAATATAGTTACCAGTGTTTTAAATATTTATATAGTTAATATAAACGGCGATGTTGGAAACAAATTAGCAATGTGAGGTTATGTATATTCACTGCAACTCGATCATATTATTTATTGCCAAATAGGATTGCAATATTGTAAGAATGCACTCTAGTGGAGAAATATTGAAACACATCAAACTATTATAATCAACATTATAGGTTAATCATTTATATTTTGAATAAACAACTCAGTAAAATCACTGAATCTATTCATTATTTGCTATATTCGATGTATTTGTTGGAGAAAAATAATGGTCTAACCTGTTCAGAATATTAAAAAAGGAGGAGCTTTGTTTATCACAAAAGGAGGAGCTGATAAAGAGAAATCGATAAAGAGCGAGGTGAAACACGACTGTCATTGGTGTAAAACAGAATTCATTGAAACGTGATTGGTCATTGACTACCATTTGAGACATGAGTTAAATAGTCCCAGAAAACAATTCTAAATGATGGAAAAACCCTAATTCAAATAGGTCAAATAGTTTTGAGTTATAAAAGACAAAAGACTAACACTCGTATTATAAATAAAGATACTCGTATAACAGCCTTTTAGAGAAATGTATACATAGCTTCATTGTTATACGACTTGTGATTTTCGAATAAAAGTGAGCTTTCCATTGCATATGTTCTACGTATACTGAAACTATGAGACAATGGCTTTGTAGTAAACGGAAATAATTGGCTTTTGGTATACCAATGGTGTAGTGTAAACCTAAAGACCACACTAGAGAATACCATTTGTGTTTGTGCAAAAAAGCTAGTGTAACGAGAAAGAATAAAACGTATGTGTGTTTCTAATGACACCCATTGTATTTGACGTGCTTCGGGTTCCGCGTTAAAGTTTTAAAGTTTTAATTCACGCATCACTTCGGCAGACCACTTTTATTACCCGTTTAAGGAGTAAGCGCAGTTGTTGACGGAGGGCACTGCAGTCGTGTTATGCGGAATAGAAACACGTGACACTGCTATCAAGGAGTGCAGAGGGGAATGGGACGTGGGACGCTGACAGTGTACACTGCCTTATATGACGTCACGTGTAGCAACAAACAGAGCTTCGTAATTCTTCCGCCTGCAGAGATATTTTGAATGACTAATACGTGGATGATGTATTCATGTATAATATACAAGCATGTTTATGTGTTTGTCTAATCTAAGAGTATGTTACGATGCGAGTTGGTAAGTGGTTTTTACAGAAGCGAGGAAATGTTTTAAAACCGAGCGATAGCGAGGTATACTGTAAAACAGATCACTAACATGCGATCTGCATTATATTTTGCGCTATGGTATTTTCAAAATAATGAATAATAATAAAATAATATATTTGTTGGAAATATTTACGTTCAATATAAACAACTGACTAACGTTAACAGTGTGGACAACGTTTATTAGTCACTTTTATAAGATTCATGATGTGTTCCGTTGAGGTATTATTCAAAATGAAAATATAAAATTGTGGAATATTCACCCGAAAGGTCCGTCTCCTCAACTTAATTAATTATTTAACTGTAGCGCTTTCGGGACTTGCCCATCATCTGCAGGATTCAAAACTGGTGTTTCCAGATCTTCAGTGAAACACACAGTTTTGAATCCTGCCGATGATGGGACAAGTCCCGAAAGCGCTACAGTTAAATAATTAATTAAGTTGAGGAGACGGACCTTTCAGGTGAATATTCCATAATTTTATATTTTAATAATGTTTATTAGTTGAAACAACAGGAGGCCGTGGCACCAATCAGAGATAAAATGACGGAAAGTATGTTTTTATGTTTTTATATTTTTTCAAATAAAGTTCAGTTCATTTAAATGCAGTGTTTTGTTTAGTATAATGTATATTAACACTACCTTTTGCATATTTTTTGTATAAACATGGTATGTAGTATACATAGACGGCAGTGGTTTTACTTTCCGCACGAGGTTTGTAATATTTAATATTACAATATAGTTATTTAGGTTGTCAACTCCTAAATGTAGGAAGTTGAACTTTCAATCAAGGTCACCATTGCTGTAAGTACGACAAAAAGTACTATCGCGCAAAAAGAATATTGTATGAGGAATGATGTCGAAAAAAACATTAAGTGGATGAGAGGTTAACAGTCCCATCCGACGGACGAATCAATTCAGTGCCACATACCTTCCCAACATATAAACTGCGGAGGGATTTATAATTTAATACAGAAATCTGGTGCAGAATGTAGCGATTAAGAATTGTACACAACTACCAAAAGTGCAGAGACACACAAGAATGAAAATCTATAAAATTCTCGCTAGACCCATAATCTGTTATGGCAGTGGGACGCTTGGACCATCATAACTCAGGATGATCGGCATATTACAGCCACGGCGATGAAATTTTCTGCGACGAACTGCAGGTTATAGCATTCGTATACCACCAAAGAAATTCAACACATAGTCCATAGCGTTTACACCTCGTACCTATATCTGAAATACACCTCCAAGAATATAGAAACACTTGGCCCCCCCTAGCCCTTATTCAGCGCAATGGATCGTCACAGAATACCAAAACAAACTTCGTCACTACATTCCTCGAGACCGAAGCTCGGTGGGTCGAGCCTTTTCGGAGATGGCGGGAGACCGTAACGGTCCACTGGGCCTAATACGTTGAAAGGACGATTATGATGATGACACAACTAACTAAAAAGCATAAAACTCTTTTGTCAAAATGATGTGTTTTCTTCAAATATCCTAGCATGTATATAAATCAGCCAGAAGTTTGTCAAATAAAGCATGTCGTTCGAATGGTGTTAATTGCATCAGCGAGTGGAGGAGTTTTAATTTAAGGAAGTGACACTGTTCATTCTAGGGAAGAGGGATCAGCACCAGATATTTACATTTTCTTAGATATTAGAATCACATTCATTAGTGAAAGCTTCTTATTATTACCGTCCCTCATTACTTACAATGATCCTCTCTCGTGTTTCCTATATTGAAAGATAATAATAAAAACTTTTTCAACTTCCATTGAACTTCATCGGAAAGTTATTAGTGATCACATTTCCTATTACTGCATGTACTGACTCGATTTATTTATTTATTTTATTCTTTGTTATTATCGAAAGGTGCTTAACTAATTACTAGGTAGCGTGCCGAGAAAATTATAAGAATGCATTAAGCTTGACCAGGACTTCTAGAAAGAATTTACACACTGTTTTACGACATCAAAAGAAGCCATTGACACGGTGTATCAAACACTTTAATATATATATATATATATATATATATATATATATATATATATATATATATATATATATATAAGAACATATTATAGGTTACATTTGAAAATTACTTAAGATAGAACTTGGAAGCACCATTTAATAATAGGTTAATATTTGCCTATAGGAGATTATACTTTGATTTTGGACATTCCCGAGAGAATTGAAAATACTCTAATACAAAACTCTACTTACATAATTATGAAATGGGCCCCAGCAGGGCGCTGGCCCTGCGACCCTCGCTGTCCGATGGCTCCGACTAGACTGACCCTTTTCTCTTTTTTTTCCCCCAGTTTATATCTCTCTAGTTTTGTTGGTTTCTTTAAAAAATCCCTTGTCTCATAAACAGCTATTCCATTAACTTAGGTATGTTTAACAGTGCTGATCGGATCTTAACCACAACCCTCCTTTCAAGGGTTTGTTTTAAAATATCTCTTGTCTCTTAAAATACCTCTTGTCTCGCGTTCCTTATAATTTAAAAGTCCTTCGGCACATATATTCTGTTTCTTATTTTCTGTTCTATTATGTGACTCAAATAATTATTTTTCGTCTCGTTATAACACTACAACATAATAACTTGGGATCGGATTTACATGACCTACATCACATGTGCACTTTAAAAACCTTGTAGCTACATCAATTTATATTTTTAATTACAGCAATAATTCTGTGGCCACAGAGTAAACAAACGTAAGTCTGAAAACATAACTTTTTACAAGTTTTCAAATAATATTAATAACACTTAGCAACAAAAAAATAAACTTTTTTTTTTGTCTCAAAAAGAAAAATATCTGATTTTGATAGTATTTTTTCTCCTAAATTCAAATATGATATCGGGTTTTCTCCATCACGCAAGATTTCCGAGAGAGAGGAATTTATAATTTCAAACAATTTAATATTTTCTACATTCGTAACTACACAATATTCGAACATTCGGACTAACCCAGAAAGTAAGAAATGACGATTATCTGCTATATTTCGCCTGTGGAGCATCCCTCTTGGTGGTCTAACAATAATCGGCCAGTATATTAGGATTGCATTTGTCTTGATATCTCCTTTACATAGCTGAAATCAGTTGAGTTAGCTCATTTGGTTTTATTTTACAATGGACAAATGGACGAAAAAACGTTTATTAAAAAAATAATTATTTAAATCCATTTATTAAAATTGAAATAAAAAAAATTGGGCGATGGAGAAATTCCGAATACATATTTGAAAACACGATAAAAAACTGCATTAAGTACAACTATTGGTACTCATGAGATAAAAATCATGTTGACCAGTGTAATCGGAGATTCGTATTATATGTGTCCAAGAAAGCAACGGAAAGCTACCACACCTATAATTCCCCAGTAAAGCTGCAAGGCATAGCATGAAAATGCTAAGATTGCAGTGAAATACCTGCCCTCTACCAGAGAATTGCCCCACACGTGCTCCCTGTCAACGTGAGAGTGATTATGGTGCGAATGGCGGAATGATACAATTTGCGTTTTATTTTATGTTATGATCACTCTAAGAGCGGATAAGGTATAGTAGATACGCTGAGAGTCAAGTATTGTCCGTCTAACGGATCTGTGCCTCCGTAAGATATGGGAACTAAAGCCTACTTCCTTTTCTGCATTCCTATCTCCTCTTGCACTTGCACTCCAGTGTTGTCAACTCAACTCCAACCTTGCATTATTCAGTATTCAAGAGTCATAACACTCGGGGAAGTTTGGTAACATCCCTACTCGATAAGTTACTGTGGCTGGTGTTTGACGTAGTGGGAGGGGAGCGCGGTGAAATGGTGTGAGTATAGACGTGTGCTTTTCTAAGAACGATGTCAGAGCTATAGGGGCACAGATCCGTTTGTCCCAGAATATATTCAGAAACGCAGATATACAGGTAAAGAAAATACAAGTAAAAATATTTCTGCATTTAAATCTACCTTGTGGCGCCTTATAATTTCTTTTACCCGCGTTCTACTACCATTAGTGCCGATGGTTACCATTTGTATATCTAAACTCGCGATAGTAAACCATTTATTGCGCCGCCGTGTATCGTCTTTCTGTTATATTATATGTTATATTATATAGCCTTGAGTTCATAACAATCAGGGTTATTATTCAAAAGCCTTTGCCCGGGCCCATAAGAAGCGAAGATTGATTCATCTTTATTTTCCAAACACTTAAACATCAATCAACAATAGATCTTAAAACACTTGAGTAATCTATGATACTTAGCTAAACTGGGTGTATCATTATTATTATTAACCATGAAAGCTAGACGGAAAAAAGGAAGTTTGTATGATCTCCTAAATAAGTAAGCTTATGTACGGGAATATACCGGACAGCAGCATGCACATAAATAATGTGAACATTAAATATGATGTATATAAAAATGATGTTTAATACAAACAAGACGTCTGAAGTATAGGAAAAATATAATCAAATATAAATATTGATCATTCTTGAATTTAAAAGAAAAACAAATAATAATCATTAATTTAATACACAAGTGATCTTCTTGGTGATATAATATTAAAATATATATGTAGTCAATATGCCCATTTCACCAATTAATGTTTTAAAATGGTCAACAAGTTCCTACAGCCAAGCTGTCATTCTCAAGACCAGATATTGACAGTCAATATCTGGTCTTGAGAATGACAGCTTGGCTGTAGAAACTTGTTGACCATTTTAAAACATTAATTGGTGAAATGGGCATATTGACTACATATATATTTTAATAATCATTAACATAAAAAAATATCATAACTCACTCAAACAAATTCACACATACTTTCAGTCCAAGCCAGGGTGGCTTTCCCTGGTCCTCCGGACCAAAAACTTAAAACACGCCACTCGCGTGCTCCAGACGACGTAGTTCCAACCAAATGTTCCGATCGAATGATAATGTTCTGAATGTGCGTATCGTATTTGAGCGTTCCGAGGTAGAAGGGGAGATGCGCAATACAAACAGCGCAATAGGAGAGGTAGAAAGGAGAGTGGGGGTAGATGCATAGAGAAGGGATATTGGCATAGTTCACGAATCTTTCAGTTCAAGGAGGATAACGGCACTGATGTTACGAACCGAAAATCGCACTTTCGGTTCACCCTTCTAATATAAACGAAGTAAATATCTCTTAATACTGAACAATATCGTAGAGTTTAAAATTATGAATTCAATAGAAAGAAAAATCGTCATATACAAAACGATAGTTCGACCAGTTATCGTATACGGAGCACAAACTAGGGCTGATACCACAAAAACTAAACAAATAATAAGCACAGGTGAAATGAAAATATTAAGAACTATTCAGGGAAAATATAATTTGATAAAATACACAACACAGAAATTAGGGACAAATGTCATATTCAAGACATAACCAAATTTATTATAGATAGCCGAACATATTGGAAGGATCATATAGAAAGAATGGAAGAAAACCTACTTGCAAAAAAGAGCTAAAGAAGATAGACCAATGGACGGGAGAAGAACAAGAGGAAGACCAGCCAAGAGATGGATAGACAGTGAATGCACATCCAATACGTCTTCCTCCGAGGAGCGATTTCGGAAATAAACAGGATGAAAATCCTACAAATTAAGTTTAAGAAGGACAACAACAATCCTGGGTTAAATATTGTTCTTGAATTTAGAATTTTAAATGTTGGAACATGAAAAATATATTGTATTAGAACACCTTTGTGATACCCAAAGATAAAAATAATAACTTTATTAAAAGGAACAAGAGTGGAAATTTGTTATACAAATCTTTTCAAGAAGAAAATTTGAGAAGGCAATGTAAGAAGGATAGCTTAGTGAAGCTTACATGATAGGATTTCATACCTCGTCAGTACTCATACATAAAGAAACCAGCGATTTTCATATGAAGCAAACTTCCTATTTCAAGCAGACAATACTTTCAACAACTATTCAAAGGTGTAACCAAAAGGTGGAAGCATTTGAGAAAATATGATTCTCGTCGAGACAGATGAATGGAAAAAAAACTACGTAATAGTGACCTACAAATCTATAGGGCCCACCGCTGTAGTCTCGAGATAGCGTGCTGCCTTGTCACGCAGCGGGCCCGGGTTTGATCCCCGGTCGGGGCAGTTTTTCTGGGTGAGGTTTTATCGGGGTTTTTCGTCACCTGTAAGACAAATGTCAGAAAAACTTTAAGGCAAAACGGTCCCCGAAATCATATGACCATCCTTATTATTATTATCATCATCATCCTTCACCGGTGTGGAAAGC
Organism: Diploptera punctata; assembly: GCA_030220185.1. Taxonomy (NCBI): domain Eukaryota; kingdom Metazoa; phylum Arthropoda; class Insecta; order Blattodea; family Blaberidae; genus Diploptera; species Diploptera punctata. The sequence goes on along the minus strand of JASPKZ010001439.1, from coordinate 15,048 downwards.
AACGGCAAGCTATCACACCTACAATTCCCTAGTAAAGCTGCAAGCATAGAATGAAAATGCTATTATTGTAGTGAACGACCTGCCTTCGGGCAGAATTACTATGGATGGATGTCTATAGGAAAATAAGACTCGTAGACTGCGGTGGGCAGGACATATGTCACGAATTGTGGATTAAAGAGGAGCATGGAAGCTTCTGGTAGGAAAACCAAAGAAAAACATGTCCAGTTGGTAAACCAATAATGAGGTGGGAGAATAGCATTATCCATGATACTATGGAAGTAGATTATTTTCAATATTGTTTCAAATAAAGTTCAGTTAATTTAAAATGCAGTATTTATTTCATATGATGTATATTAACACTACCTTTTGGATATGTTTCTGTATGTACATAAAGGACATGTAGGAAGTTGAACTTCCAATCATGGTCGCCACTGCTGTAAGTACGACAAAACGCACTATCCGCAAAACCTCTAGTTATTTTGAAATAAAAAGTCTCTACAAATATGAGCCTGTTATTCCAGATGAATCCATAAATGAAAAAAATAAAAATTAAAGACAGAATAGCAGTATGCAAATATAGCTATATATTTTCAAGTAACATTTTCAACTCGAGTAACAGTGAATTGAAAACAGTTTTTTCTACCTTCAAGTCAAGTCAAGTTAGCGGCGAAGACTAGCTTCGCCCAGGTAGCTGCGCTCCGGAATCTGCTAGTGGCTCCCGGCAGCTAATTTCGTATTGACTATCCAGATGGGGTTAATCACATTAACCTATAGTCTATTTGACGGCATTGGTGATAATGTCCAAAGAGATCATATTGTCGGAGAGATGAGATCATCTTAACCTGAGGCAGGGCATCGTAAACCATGCTGCCGTCAAGCCGAGAGCGGAAATCAGGCACCATGTAAAGAAAAATAACTTCCAATATATATATATATATATATATATATATATATATATATACGGCACGATAAGAAAAATAAATGCCTGAACGGGATTTGAACCCGGACCTCTGGGTGATACCCATTACAACACCAGGCAAATCCAATTCAAACATTTATCTTTCTTATATATATATATATATTCTCCATTTTTACTAGATGTCGCGAGAACACGTTCTTCACTGCCATCTAGTACCTCACTATAACAAGTAAGAAAATTAATGAGAATTATTTTTCTTTATAGCAATGGCGCTTTGTCGATGTCATAATTATTTTTTTGGCATTGAGCAATGAAACCTTAATATGACATGATAAGAAAAATAAATGCCTGAACGGGATTTGAACCCGGACCTCTGGGTTGGTACCCCAGCGTGCTATCCATTACACTACCAGGCAAATATATACAAATCATTTTTACTGTGCCACAATAATAAAATATAATTATTGAATTGTCAACGGTGTGAGTACGCCCTACATATATACGCATGTCATAGTTTAGTATGCGGGAAATTTAAATAATTTTGGGATTATTGTGTGTAAAGAGATACAACTTACATGGAGACATCACTCCTTACACAAACAGCTGAGGTATCCTAGAGCGATACGACGAAAGGCATTTAAATGTCTCAAAATAAAATCCATATAAGAATTTATAAATTTATCTGAACCCCAAAAACATCAAGGAAAAGAATGTGACATATGTTATATACATTTCCTGTTTGTCGTTTGATTATATCTGCCATCCTAGGTCAATGAAGTCAAAGTTGGTGGTTTGTTTCCTGGTCTTGTGTTACCAGAGACTGGATTAATTTAAATTGCTAATAGAGTTTGAAACTCTTATCTGGAATAATGTTTACTTAGGTTAGTCAGCCCACCTCCTGGTAATTCCCTTCCCGCGGTGCGACAATTACACGAACCTTACTGAACTAAGCAATTTCATGATGATGACAGTGTTTTGTACATTCGCCTCCACAAAAATAGTTTATATCTTATTTACTGACGCTTTAACATCAAGGTCATATCGCGTCTAGGATCTACAGGCTGAAAATTATTTAAAACCGACAAACTCTGGGAGGTTGTAGGGGACACCAAAACAAATATTTTTCCCTAATGCCATTTTTTCCTATGAGGATTATTTAAACAGGTAAAGGGCGTATTACGCTCTTCAGTTGTCATGACTGCAATTGCTGTTGATGGTAGGAATTGTTTTGTCCACCAGTGTAGTATGAATTGTATCTGTTTACTAATGGAGCGATACACCTGGAGTGAGTACACTGATATGTGAGGGCCGGTGATGTTGGGGACTGTTTAATTGGGACATATCTCCTACCTAGGCCATTAAATGGCAGGCACTATTACGATTTTCTCGCCAGAGCATTGCCAGAATTGCTGGAAGACGTCTCGCTTCCTACAAGATAACGCATGTGGTTCCAACATGACGGGGCGCCGGCACATTTCAGTCGTCGTGTGAGTCGATTCTTGAACCAACGGTTTTTAGAAAAGTTGATTGGCCGAGGTGGTCCTGTACCATGGCCTACTCGATCCCCAGATGTGACCACTTTCGATTATTTTTGTGGGGAGAGATGCGCAACCTTGTTTACATAACTCCTGTTGCATCAGAAAAGGATCTGATTGCCCGGATAGTAGCAGCAGCAGGAGCAATTAACGATACTCCTGGAGTTTTTGCCCGTGTTAGACAGAACATGATCCGCCGGTGTAACCTTTGTTTACATGTCAATGGAGACATTTTTGAACCTTTACTGTAATTTAAGTAATTGCGTTGTGTTAATGTGTTCTCTTGGTAATAAAAAATGCAAAAGTGTTTGTTAGTTTACTTAATTTGCCGCCAGAGAAATCTTTCTCTACCGGTTTAAATAATCCTCATAGGAAAAAATTTCATTAGAGAAAATTATTTGTTTTGGTGTCCCCTACAACCTCCCAGAGTTTGTCGCTTTAAATAATTTTCACCCTGTATAGATGTGGTTATGGAAATGCGTGCTAATATGCATTGCAGAGACTCTTGATGTCCCAACTCCTTTCAAAAAACGTTAAACTGAAAATATATAAAACTATTATTCTACCAGTTATATTATATGGATGCGAAACATGGGCTCTTACTTTAAGGGAGGAAAGGAGATTACAAGTATTTGAGAATAAAGTACTTAGGAAAAATTTTGGACCAAAGAGAGACAGGTGAATGGAGAAGACTACATAACAACGAACTACATGGTCGTTATAGGAAGCCAGATGTAATAAGAACAGTTAAGTCTCGTAGACTGCGATGGGCAGGACATGTTGCACGTATGGGGAATGAAAGACTTGCATGGAAGCTTCTTGTAGGAAAGCCAGAGGGAAAACGCCCAGTTGGTAGACCAAGAATGAGGTGGGAGAATAACATGAATTATGATTTGAGGGAAGTAGATTACACAGGAAATGATTGGAAAGCATTAGCTCAGGATAGGGTTCGATAGTGCCAGCGAGTAAGTAAGTAAGTAAGTAAGTATAGATGTAGTTAGTAAGCTGTGAGTTTCTATTGTTAAGTTTGCCAAGCTCTTTCTAATGTTCACTAATTTGAATCCATTTAATGGTAAACTGGGCGAAAGGTAATTACACCGACAAACTTGAGGGACTGATTCTTGGCTGGAAATGAAGGAAAAAATGATCCTAAAAAAAAATGTGCCTGGAAATGAACGATGTGTATGCAACGACAACAAATCGTCCCTGCACACAGTACAAAGCATAATCGCATCCACGTCACAACAGATGTTCAAAGTGGCCTCTACGGGATGCAATGCACGCGTTCACACGTCATGGACTGTCTTCCTCTTTCGCATGTTCTGGTCTCTCTCCGGGGATAGCGTCATAGGCGACGTGGATACCCTGTTGAAGGGTATGCACATCAGGAACTAATTCACCATACACAATGTTTTTCAGATGCCCCCAGAGGTAAAAATCCAGGGAGTTTAATTCCATTGATCTAACAGGCCATGTAGCAGGGCCGAGAGAATAATGTCATTCGTCAGTGTAATCTAGTGTTGCAACGATGCATGTATGGACACTTATTCATACGACTTTTTTCCCCTTCATTTCCAGTCAGGAAACAGTCCCTGCAGTTCGTCGGTATAATTAAAATTCACTCTGTATGTACTGTATTATGAAATGATTAATATTAAATAGGTTCTGGTAACGAAATTACAGTAAAGATACCTCATACTTCTTAATAAAGTTGGCTATCAAGTCATAGGAAAACAAGAATAACGTAAACTGAAACAAGATGGCGACTTCAAAAATATAACATTTCAACGAACATTTTTCGAAAACTAAAATAGAAATTAAGAGAACTTATAAACAAAAGAGCTGCAGAAAAAAAAAAGAACCATGAGGTGAGTGAAGAAAGATTAAACAATATTAAAATAAACCTCATAGTGTTATTTCCTACTATATAACTTAGTAAAGATTTTCTTTGGCGAATGAGCAAATGTAGGAACTGTTAGCTTGGCCGACGTCGGGACTTTAACCCAGCTCAACCCAAACACGAGTCCGAAAAGCTACCTCTTGAGCAACATGTTCTGCACTAAAAAAAATCTTGTTTAATAATTTCCTGGGACATTTGCCTGTAGTTAGTTTGACGAGTGTCTGTCACAAACAAAAAAGAGAAGTTTCTCATACGATCAGTGTTGGCCACCGCTCTCTGTGCGAAATTTTAAATGGGAAAGGGCCACATTCTTGGTCAAGAAGCTACTTTTTAGATTAAGAAATGTTACAAGGTTGGAGAAAAAGTTGTAACAATGTAGAAATTAATAAAGAAAACAATAAACCAAAATGGAAGTTAGGATAGTGAATCATTGGGCGGTAGCTGTATCATTTTTCATATATTTCTGCAAAATGCTTGTGACAAGTCTCGTCAGTGGTAGAGCTCCAGTACTGGAAAATTTTTCTTCAAAATCCCTTCACATGTGCATTTTTTCTAGAGAACGGACATCTATTATATACGTATATAAAGGATTTTCTCTATATTACAGTAGCTTTCCTTCAGCCCAAATGTATTTTGTTCCGCCACAAATGTCTATCCTCAGCATCTTCTTCTTCTTTGAGGTCTCTGCTGATCATGTATCTTCTCACTTCATCCATCCACTGTTCGCTGGTTTCTCCCTCCTCCTCCTCCTCCTGCCTTCAGCATCCCAATCCAGCACCATTCTAATATTTTACATCCTTTTCAGATGTCCATACCATTTCAATCTTCGTTCTTCTATTACTTCTATAATATATTACGATTAACATTCATTATTTCTCTAATTTTCTGGTTCCGAATTTTCTCATTTGTCGATTTTGTTGATGCCCTTCGCCAAAAATCCATCTCTGTTGTCAATATATATATATATATATATATATATATATATATATATATATGCATACTATATCAACATTATCAGAACATAACACTTTGTACTAATGATTCAAATATCAGCGTCTTGGTTTTATTTGTTGACACCTTTATTCCATGTAACTGAATTTAACAGAAGTGATATTTAAATTTTTATTAATCATGGCATATTCGGTGAAGTCTCACCTTACGTTCAGGCGGCTCGGATTCGCACTCCATGTCATATACCATCTTCACTTCTCGCAACTGGAATTCCCTACCATAAGAAATAAGGGGCTGCCGGACATTGGCATCTTTTAAAAGAAATCTAAATTTATATTTGCTCTAAACTCGACTTCATTATTATCCAGTGTATATATTAATTGGTGTTTCCCGTATAATGTATCATATTTAATATTATTATTATTATTATTATTATTATTATTATTATTTACATAAGTATCATTATTGTTATTATCGTATAAAATGTTGTTTGCACATGACATTTACATTGCTACGTTTATTGTATCTTTAACTGTTTATAATTAGTATAGTGTATATATATTTGTCAAATATTTATTTGTATTTGTGCTGGTTGAGTGGAAGAGAGGGCCTTATGGCCTTAACTCTGCCAGAATAAATAAAGTATTATTATTATTATTATTATTATTCCTGGGGGGGGGAGATAAAGAATTTGAAATCTGTGCACACTGATTTTGCATTGTGCTGCCCTTTGCTTCTTAGTATATTATTCAATATACTATATTTAAACACTGGCACGCCGTAGCGTAGTGGTTAAGGCAGTGCGCTACAAACCGGAAGGTGGAGGGTTCGAGTCCAGGTGGGGTCAGAATTTTTACACTGACCCAAACCTTCTGGTGGTACCATGGCCCTGGGGCCGACTCAGCATATAACGGAAATGAGTACCAGACGCTTGTTCTAGGGGTAAAGGCGGCCGACACGCAGGGCTGAGAATCCGATTGCCGATTGTCTGGAAAAAGTGAGAGCCTTAACCTCCTACTACCCCATGGGTCACCTGTGGCCTGTAGTGGTATCACTTTACTTTTACCTATTTTTAAATACTGAGATTATTAACGTCGTAATTCAAATCTGGTCATTAAAGAACTGACAAATTTTGTTCAGAAATCATTTATTTAAAGCTTGAGATCTTTTTACGTGCCATAAATTTGAACCGAAAGTGCGTTTTTCGGCTCATTACTGCAGCGTCGTTATCCTCCCTAGACTGTGATATTCATGAACTATGCCAATATTCCTTTCTCCTTGCATCTACCCCCACTCTCCCTCTTTACCGCTCCTGCTGCGCTGTGCCTACGGCGCATCTCCCCTCTACCTCGGAACCTTCATAAACGTGGTGCACAGGCAGAACGTTATCATTAATTCATCATTCATTCTTTGATTCATCGATCCATTCCGAGATGGGATTGGAACTCTAAAATGGACAAGGTCGTATGAAGCCGAGAAGCGGCGCAGTTTTAGTTGGTCCTGTAGACCAGGGAAGCATGAGTGTAGTATGAGGTATGGTGTGGTCTTTGTCTTGTAAAAGTATTTTCATTTATTTATTTATATTATGTTCTTGGATGATCAAATGATCTTGATTTTGTTTTTACTTCAGACTACTTGTTTGCATTAAATATCATTTTTTTTATATAATTAATGTTCAATCTGATTTATGTGCACATAGCTGTTTGGTATAATCCTATACGGAAACTCACTCACTTAAGAGATCATTTCCAGCTCCCTTTATTTTGCTGTCTAGCTTTCCTGATTGATAATCATAGTGAAAACAATCATTTTCAGTCACTCTGTGGGTTTGAGAATCATTACTGATTTATGTTAATACGCCTTGGAAAGAAAGATGAATCAATCCTTGCCTTCTATGGGCCCGAGGCAAGTAATTTTGTGATTAATAACCTTGGAGGTAATCAGATCTACGCTAATAGAAGCAACAGAAACAAAAGACGATCCGTAAGCGGCACAAATTTACGGCATTAAAAGCTTAAATTTCTTTCATATTGGGAGATTATGTCTGAATCAGATTCAACCTTTAGGAAGTCTGCATATTATTAGCTTCAGTACTGGAGATGATAATGGTAACCACATTAACGAAATGGGCGACTGCCTTGGCATAGGCTAGACTTACATATAAGCTAAAAATATATACATAAAAAAAGCTCGCCACTTCGTATGTTGTTTTTTTTTAATGTAGGCCTTAGTGTTTCTGCTATGTACCTATAGGGAACCGTTCAAGTTACTGTCTTGGAGTTGTAACTGCTACAAAAGGAAGTCATATAAAAATAACGAGAGAGAGAATTTTTATAGCAGTCTATAGTTGTCCATATAAGAACTGAACTCCATGTCTCGGGTTAGAGATAGGACGCTTTTTGGCACATAGAAAGTTTAATAGCGACTTCATGCTAATTTGTTAAAGCAAGAGAGATTATATTTATTTATCCACAGAGAGAGTGCGTTAGTTAATGTGATGATGCGGCACGCAGTTGGGATAATAAATAGTGATAGTGCAGGACATATCTTCTTTAATTAAGGGTTGCGGGTATGAAGCTTTTTTCTTATTAAATTACAGATGTGCGTAAAGCAAAACTCTAACTTAACATCTGACATTAATAAGTTTTAACCATTAAATTGGCAAAACAATAATTTATCCTGTCAGTTATTTAAATGTTTCGGACCGCAGTGAAAATGGAATCGTTCAAAAATATTATATATATGATTGTATGTCTGTTTGTCATTTATGCGCTACCAAACCGTAATTCGATTGTGATGGGGCTTTTTGAAAAATGTTCAGGAGTTTCCCGGAAAGATAACTCAACCCCTACAACCCTAAAACTCACTCTTTGTGGTGAAAAACGTGACAAAAAAGTCGCTTTTGGACGCTTAAATGGCATACGCTGCCAAAACCATAACAAATACACCAAATTAATCTATACACATTTGAATAGCTCAAAAAATCTAGAAAAACGTCCGTGACAACATATGCGTATATTTTACGGATAACTCACAATAACTATTTTTGTCTTTCATCGATGCAAAGATCGGGATAAGTAGATTCCCGGGCAAGCGTAGCAGCTCACGGCTAGTATTCTTTTACGGATAACTCACAATAACGAATTTTGTGTTTCAGCTCATTTATGCTAAGAAGATCAAGATAAATAGAATCCCGGGCAACGCCGGGTAATCAGCACGGGGTATCTAAAAAAAAATTACGATATAAATTTATTTTTCATTTTACTTGTTAAACTAAACATAAAAACACATTTTATTTATTAAGGCGTAGCAGCGTAGGCCGGATATTATTTCGGAAAATGGAGAAGGGAGGAAAGAGTAATAATTTAAAAAAGGTTAATCAACTTAAGGGCATTATTTGAGCAATAGAAGAATATCATAAAATGATTATTTTTGATTGACACCCTAATCAATACTAATAAAATTCATTCTTAAAGCCGTTGAGGTGGAAAGTCGTAAAATAAAATAAGTTAAAATATACCTTCTTAGGTAAGATCCGTCGTCCTCAACTTATAAGTTCATAAAATAAAATAAGTTAATATATACCTTCTTAGGTAAGATCCGTCGTCCTCAACTTATAAGTTCATAAAATAAAATAAGTTAAAATATACCTTCTTAGGTAAGATCCATCGTCCTCAACTTATAAGTTCATAAAATAAAATAAGTTAAAATATACCTTCTTAGGTAAGATCCGTCGTCCTCAACTTATAAGTTCATAAAATAAAATAAGTTAAAATATACATTCTTAGGTAAGATCCGTCGTCCTCAACTTATAAGTTCATAAAATAAAATAAGTTAAAATATACCTTCTTAGGTAAGATCCGTCGTCCTCAACTTATAAGTTCATAAATAAAATAAGTTAAAATATACCTTCTTAGGTAAGATCCGTCGTCCTCAACTTATAAGTTCATAAAATAAAATAAGTTAAAATATACATTCTTAGGTAAGATCCGTCGTCCTCAACTTATAAGTTCATAAAATAAAATAAGTTAAAATATACCTTCTTAGGTAAGATCCGTCGTCCTCAACTTATAAGTTCATAAAATAAAATAAGTTAAAATATACCTTCTTAGGCAAGATCCGTCGTCCTCAACTTATAAGTTCATAAAATAAAATAAGTTAAAATATACCTTCTTAGGTAAGATCCATCGTCCTCAACTTATAAGTTCATAAAATAAAATAAGTTAAAATATACCTTCTTAGGCAAGATCCGTCGTCCTCAACTTATAAGTTCATAAAATAAAATAAGTTAAAATATACCTTCTTAGGCAAGATCCGTCGTCCTCAACTTATAAGTTCATAAAATAAAATAAGTCAAAATATACCTTCTTAGGTAAGATCCATCGTCCTCAACTTATAAGTTCATAAAATAAAATAAGTTAAAATATACCTTCTTAGGTAAGATCCGTCGTCCTCAACTTATAAGTTCATAAAATAAAATAAGTTAAAATATACCTTCTTAGGTAAGATCCGTCGTCCTCAACTTATAAGTTCATAAAGTAAAATAAGTTAAAATATACCTTCTTAGGCAAGATCCGTCGTCCTCAACTTATAAGTTCATAAAATAAAATAAGTTAAAATATACCTTCTTAGGTAAGATCCATCGTCCTCAACTTATAAGTTCATAAAATAAAATAAGTTAAAATATACCTTCTTAGGCAAGATCCGTCGTCCTCAACTTATAAGTTCATAAGATAAAATAAGTTAAAATATACCTTCTTAGGTAAGATCCGTCGTCCTCAACTTATAAGTTCATAAAATAAAATAAGTTAAAATATACCTTCTTAGGTAAGATCCGTCGTCCTCAACTTATAAGTTCATAAAATAATATAAGTTAAAATATACCTTCTTAGGTAAGATCCATCGTCCTCAACTTATAAGTTCATAAAATAAAATAAGTTAAAATATACCTTCTTAGGTAAGATCCGTCGTCCTCAACTTATAAGTTCATAAAATAAAATAAGTTAAAATATACCTTCTTAGGTAAGATCCGTCGTCCTCAACTTATAAGTTCATAAAATAAAATAAGTTAAAATATACCTTCTTAGGCAAGATCCGTCGTCCTCAACTTATAAGTTCATAAAATAAAATAAGTTAAAATATACCTTCTTAGGTAAGATCCGTCGTCCTCAACTTATAAGTTCATAAAATAAAATAAGTTAAAATATACCTTCTTAGGCAAGATCCATCGTCCTCAACTTATAAGTTCATAAAATAAAATAAGTTAAAATATACCTTCTTAGGTAAGATCCATCGTCCTCAACTTATAAGTCATAAAATAAAATAAGTTAAAATATACCTTCTTAGGCAAGATCCGTCGTCCTCAACTTATAAGTTCATAAAATAAAATAAGTTAAAATATACCTTCTTAGGTAAGATCCATCGTCCTCAACTTATAAGTTCATAAAATAAAATAAGTTAAAATATACCTTCTTAGGTAAGATCCGTCGTCCTCAACTTATAAGTTCATAAAATAAAATAAGTTAAAATATACCTTCTTAGGTAAGATCCATCGTCCTCAACTTATAAGTTCATAAAATAAAATAAGTTAAAATATACCTTCTTAGGTAAGATCCGTCGTCCTCAACTTATAAGTTCATAAAATAAAATAAGTTAAAATATACCTTCTTAGGTAAGATCCATCGTCCTCAACTTATAAGTTCATAAAATAAAATAAGTTAAAATATACCTTCTTAGGTAAGATCCATCGTCCTCAACTTATAAGTTCATAAAATAAAATAAGTTAAAATATACCTTCTTAGGTAAGATCCGTCGTCCTCAACTTATAAGTTCATAAAATAAAATAAGTAAGAATATACCTTCTTAGGTAAGATCCGTCGTCCTCAACTTATAAGTTCATAAAATAAAATAAGTTAAAATATACATTCTTAGGTAAGATCCGTCGTCCTCAACTTATAAGTTCATAAAATAAAATAAGTTAAAATATACCTTCTTAGGTAAGATCCATCGTCCTCAACTTATAAGTTCATAAAATAAAATAAGTTAAAATATACCTTCATAGGCAAGATCCGTCGTCCTCAACTTATAAGTTCATAAAATAAAATAAGTTAAAATATACCTTCTTAGGGAAGATCCATCGTCCTCAACTTATAAGTTCATAAAATAAAATAAGTTAAAATATACCTTCTTAGGTAAGATCCGTCGTCCTCAACTTATAAGTTCATAAAATAAAATAAGTTAAAAATATACCTTCTTAGGTAAGATCCATCGTCCTCAACTTATAAGTTCATAAAATAAAATAAGTTAAAATATACCTTCTTAGGCAAGATCATCGTCCTCAACTTATAAGTTCATAAAAATAAAATTAAGTTAAAATATACCTTCTTAGGTAAGATCCGTCGTCCTCAACTTATAAGTTCATAAAATAAAATAAGTTAAAATATACCTTCTTATGTAAGATCCATCGTCCTCAACTTATAAGTTCATAAAATAAAATAAGTTAAAATATACCTTCTTAGGTAAGATCCGTCGTCCTCAACTTATACGTTCATAAAATAAAATAAGTTTAAAATATACCTTCTTAGGTAAGGTCCGTCGTCCTCAACTTATAAGTTCATAAAATAAAATAAGTTAAAATATACCTTCTTAGGTAAGATCCGTCGTCCTCAACTTATAAGTTCATAAAATAAAATAAGTTAAAATATACCTTCTTAGGTAAGATCCATCGTCCTCAACTTATAAGTTCATAAAATAAAAATAAGTTAAAATATACCTTCTTAGGTAAGATCCATCGTCCTCAACTTATAAGTTCATAAAATAAAATAGTTAAATATACCTTCTTAGGCAAGATCCCTTGTCCTCAACTTATAAGTTCATAAAATAAAATAAGTTAAAATATACCTTCTTAGGTAAGATCCAGTCGTCCTCAACTTATAAGTTCATAAAATAAAATAAGTTAAAATATACCTTCTTAGGTAAGACCCATCGTCCTCAACTTATAAGTTCATAAAAATAAAATAAGTTAAAATATACCTTCTTAGGGATAAGATCCGTCGTCCTCAACTTATAAGTTCATAAAATAAAATAAGTTAAAATATACCTTCTTAGGTAAGATCCATCGTGCCTCCAACTTATAAGTTATTAAAATAAAATAAGTTAAAATATACCTTCTTAGGTAAGATCCATCGTCCTCAACTTATAAGTTATAAAATAAAATAAGTTAAAATATACCTTCTTAGGTAAGATCCGTCGTCCTCAACTTATAAGTTCATAAAATAAAATAAGTTAAAAATATACCTTCTTAGGTAAGATCCGTCGTCCTCAACTTATAAGTTCATAAAATAAAATAAGTTAAAATATTTACCTTCTTAGGTAAGATCCGTCGTCCTCAACTTATAAGTTCATAAAATAAAATAAGTTAAAATATACATTCTTAGGTAAGATCCGTCGTCCTCAACTTATAAGTTCATAAAATAAAATAAGTTAAAATATACCTTCGTAGGTAAGATCCGTCGTCCTCAACTTATAAGTTCATAAAATAAAATAAGTTAAAATATACATTCTTAGGTAAGATCCGTCGTCCTCAACTTATAAGTTCATAACAATAAAAATAAGTTAAATATTACATTCTTAGGTAAGATCCGTCGTCCTCAACTTATAAGTCATAACATAAATAAGTAAAATATACCTTCTTAGGTAAGATCCGTCGTCCTCAACTTATAAGTTCATAAAATATAAATATACCTTCTTACGGTAAGATCCGTCGTCCTCAACTTATAAGTTCAGTAAATAAAATAAGTTAAAATATACCTTCTTAGGAAGATCCGTCGTCCTCAACTTATAAGTTCATAAAATAAAATAAGTTAAAATATACCTTCTTAGGAAGATCCGTCGTCCTCAACTTATAAGTTCAGAAAATAAAATAAGTTAAAATATACCTTTTATGGTAAGATCCGTTTCGTCCTCACTTATAAGTTATAATTAAATAAGTTAAAATATACCTTCTTAGGTAAGATCCGTCGTCCTCAACTTATAAGTTCATTAAATAAAATAAGTTAAAATATACCTTCTTAGGTAAGATCCGTTCGGTCCTCAACTTATAAGTTCATAAAATAAAAATAAGTTAAAATATACCTTCTTAGGTAAGATCCGTCGTCCTCAACTTATACGTTCATAAAATAAATAAGTTAAATATACCTTCTTAGGTAAGATCCGTCGTCCTCAACTTATAAAGTTCATAAAATAAAATAAGTTACAATATACCTTCTTAGGTAAGATCCGTTGAGGACTGACGGATCTTACCTAAGAAAGTATATTTTTAACTTATTTTTATTTTATGACACCCTAATGTTATGAAAATAACTAATTCTCTTCATAATCAGAGGAAGTAAGACCTAATTTCCTATAAATTGGTTTAAGAGACCATTACTTGCTATTAGCTAGTAAGATTACGTTGTGTAAATCGGACACTCATTTAGGGTAATTTCTATTTGATCGTTTTTCTTCTGTTTTATTTAAATGTATTAAATAAATTAGACCAAATTATGTATCCTACAGGTTACATTGCCAATTATAGGGTTAAGAGGAAATGATTCAAATTCCCTGACAAGTAAGATTGAAAAAAAAAATAGTAAAGTGGATAGTTGAAGTTTTGTAAAATACTGTACATGTTTTGCAAAAAATAATAAAATGATAGTGTAAACGTTCAAAATATACTTATTTTGATGAATTAACAATCATGTACTTAACAGTTTTGTTAACATTGTGGTTTTTCGAATGTGAAGAGCAAACAAAACTTGTGGACATTGCTATACATGTGTTTGCATAAATAAACTTTACGCCAATTCTCGCACAAACATATAATGCACGTAGGCCTACATACAATATGCAAAACACTACACAACTGCGAACCTATTTACAACTCATTAATATTGGCATATGTGACAACCGCAATTAATTCGCCGTCTTCATTATCTGTTATTTATGTCTATCAAATCATAACCTTCTGTTTAATGCATCCGCCACACAAAGACTCCTAAACAATACAGTTCCCAGCAGCTTAGAATTCAGTGTTGCTAACTCACCTATTTTTTAATTTTATTCATATTTACAGACGCTTTAAACATCTAAAGTCATATCGTGGATAACTTTTTATTTACTACTAGAGCAACAAAAACTATTTTTTTGTTTCAGAAAGAAAAATATGTGATTCTGATAGTATTTTTTCTCCTCAATTCAAATATGATATCGGTTTTTCTCCATCACGCAAGGTTTCCGAGAGACAGGAATTTATAATTTCAAACACTTCAATATTTTATACATTCGTAACTACACAATATTCGAACATTCGGACTCACCTAGGAAGTAAAAATTACGATTTTCTGCTATATTTCGCCTGTGGAGCATCCCTCTTGATGGTCCAACAATAATCGGCGGCCAACATATTAGAATTCCATTTTGCCTTGATATCTCTTTTCCATAGCTGAAATCTCCTGAGTTAGCTCATTTGGTTTATTTTAGAATGGACAAATGGGACGAAAAAATGTGTATTAATAAAATATTATTTAAATCCATTAATTTAAACTTAAATAAAAAAAACTGGGTGATGGACAAATTCCGATACATATTTGAACAACACGATAAAATCTGCATTAAGTACAACTATTGTTACTCATGAGACAAAAATCATGTTGATCAGTGTTATTCGAAATTAGAGAAGATAATAAAAATACAGAAATAATATG
>JASPKZ010001438.1:0-96901 GCA_030220185.1 Diploptera punctata | reverse complement strand
CGCGCCGTAGCCGAGTGATTAAGGCAAGATGCCTTGGCGCAGAGCTACGGGACTTGCGCTGGTTCGAGTCTCTATAGGGAAAGAAATTTTCTCATGGAATTTCGGCCAGTATGGGACCGGTGCACCCGTAGCATCGTGAGGAATTTTGGTAGAGACAATAAATACCGCCTCCAGGTTGAGAAAACCAGCTGTAAGGGCTGGGGGACCTGACACGCTGACCACATGTCACCCTACTGACAGGATGATTGTCTACCTCTGTGATTAACACATGTAGATGTGAAGCCAGCAGTCGCCTGATAGGTCAAGGGCCTTCTAGGCCTGTCACGCTAAGGACATACACATTCCGAGGCATACATAATTTAATGTAAAACACTAAATCAATCAATGGTCCCATGGCTGGAGACGGACAGCTGTATATAAGCTCCTGTCACCTGTTTAGGTATATATTTGTATATTGCAATTTTGTATTAATTGTAAATTTATAGTATAGTCCTTCATATAACACTATGTAATAATAGACCTAGAAGGCCCATATTTTATTATCTGGCTCCTATGTTCACACTCACATGTGTCAATCACATAGGTGGACTATGATGGAACCAATATAGAGGTTATGTGGGTAACTAGTTAACGCAGCTAACCAAAATTCTTCACGATGCATAGTGTTAACCAAATGGTGTAAAAATTTTAAAATCTAAGTTGGAATTTCTCAAGTAAAAAAATAAATTGCTGCTCCATACGCTGGCGGAAATTCCATGTAAATTTCTTCCCCAAGGGGATTCGAATCATTCTGTAGCTTTGCGCCAAAGATTTGGCTACGATATTGGACATTTTTTCTTCATTTACCATACATAACTACACTGTATACTGTTCATTCTGGGCTACTGTGTTTTAAATAAGGCCTTTCTTGTTGTAAAACACGAGCAACTTCTGAAAAACTTCTCTGAATTTCTTCCTTGAAACAGTGTTCTTTGCGAAACTAGAACCTATATCCTCAGAATTGTCATCTTTCATATTCTTGAAATCCGGGACATCTTCTTGTTCTGCTACAATTACACAAAGTATAGTGCAAGCTGTGATTAGTCCAAAAAAGTTCTTCTCTTCAAATTCCTCCTTCAGTTGTTCAAAACTAATCAACTCAGATTCTAAACTCATAGATTTACAGTAGTCAGCGAGTTCAGAATAATATACTTCAAGCAAAGTAAATCTGTGCTGGAACCGAACTTCATCATTAGGACAGTTGCACATGAAATACTGAAGATCTAACGCTGGTGATGAATACCTGGCTATTTGGAAGTCTAAAAGTCTTATATCCTCCACTTTTCCAGTTTCAGAATTATAGCGAAATAACATGTTATTTACCCAGCAGTCTCCGTGATTTAAAACGTTGAATCCATCTTTTTTAGGCATGACAATCTCTACCATTTTCTCCAAAGCTGTCAAGCTGATCTTTCTCAATGATTCTGCATATTTTTCATATCCCTCCCATGTTTCTACAACTGATGCCAATGCTTCCATATTTGTTTTAATATGTTTTCCAGAATTCATGTCATTTCTATAAAGTCCTTCTACATATCTTTCAGTGAAGCTAGGGTCTTTTTTGTAAAGTGCTAAGGATGCAGCATGAAATCTTGCTATGGACTTAACTGTGAGTTTACAATGATCAAGATCGAGTCCTTCTTGTCTCTTCGCCATTTCAAATCCAAGATGCTTCAAATCTTCCATAACAATTATGTTATCTCTTGAACAGGTTAAGCGTTTTGCAGACAGAGGATGAATTTTACCTTTTGTAGATTTGATGATTTGATACATAGCTGGTAATATATGTGAATACATGTAAGCTTCTTTTTCAAAGCCTTTAATTTCTGATAAAACTCGTTGCATGATCTCGCCTTCAGGAAGTGATTTAATAATCATGTAGAATTTTTCGACGTCATTTGATGCTTCATTTTCTTTATACTCAACTTCGACGCGGTACAGGATACTAAGGTAGTTTTCACCTTTCGGTAAAGCTCTCTTTGCTGAGAAAGTTGTAACGATAACATCCTTATTTAAGTCTTCAGATAGAATTTCCGTAAGTAATTCTGAGTTAATCCATGTTGGGATTGTAGAGTCATCAGCACTGTGTCCATTTTCCATGTTTACTTATCTGAAATTGTAACATACTTTCGTTAGAATAGTTAACATACATGTAATACAAGGTGTTTCTGCGATGGTGGGACGGGAAGTAAGAAAATTGTAACTCCAGGTAGAAGCTGACGCAGGCAGGTGACTCATTAAATTGTCCCACGCACAAACTACTCGCGCTCTCAACCTTGGAATTCGCATACGTATTGTTTTAGTTCCGAGTACGGTTTGTATTATATATATATATATATATATATATATATATATATATATATGCAGTGAAACATCTGTTGTAGATTTTAGGTAAGTCTATGCGATTTTTCTCACTGAAGCATCACAATATATTACATGCCATAATGCAGCGCTTTAACAGAGATTTCCAGCGCCAGGATCGGAGGCCAGTCCCGCCTTCGCAAGAACACCTTGTATATAAAACTGGAAAAATATTTTTTTTTAAATTTATTAGTTGAATTTTCATCTTCACTCCATTCGCGATTATTGTACGATCCACTCGATAAAAGTTTCTAGTTATAATGTTCTTGTTATACTTTAGAATTTGATACAATGATATTCCCACTAATAAATTGAAAATAATAATTTAATAAAAATGCTCTAAACCAAATATGACTCTAGGATGGTATCTCATATTCAAGGTTAGTAATTCGATTTAAGGACACTCTCTTTGCACCGAAAATGGAGTTTATCTTAGTTTTGTTTACAAGTGTACCTTCCACTGTAGCCTAAATCTGCTTCAATGAGCATGTAAAACATGAAATGTCGATTTTATGATCCTCTCCATATTTATACTGAGAGTAATTGACTCTATCGACGGACTTTCATAGGTTATTCAGAGATGTTGTTTGGCTGTTTTGATATGAGGTACCCACAGTATCCGAGGACGAAGTGCCACCCATATTACCAAAACCCTATATATATACATTTTATCGTGTAACAAATAATTTGCTCTGTTTTAGTACTACAATAATTGAATTCAATGAATGTATTTTAATTGCTCATTTTATGAAGTTTCAGAAATTAAACCTCTCCGCTTTGTAACTATAAATGCATAAAGAAGTACTGGCATCAGAAACAAATTGAACAATCACAACATTAACAGAAAATTATAGAATAAGTTGGAGAGACCACGTCCTACGAATTCTAAGCATTAAGATGGTAAGAATTGTTTTATATTGTAATCCGAAGTGGACAAGAAATATAGGTCGACCTTTAAAAGATAGCGTGTGCCATTTTGAGTCGAAACAGACCAACAGGTCTAATCCTTGAAGACGTTGTTGATGATGATGAATAATCACCATATTTTCTGATGAACCCACAAGACTGTACTTATAGAATTAAAAATCCGTAACTAAATGCAATATACAGATAAATGCAAAGAAGGTGCTAGCAAACATTCAGCGCGCCGTCACCGGGCAGGGCGTGGTCGTTCGCCAAGCTCGAAGAAATTTGCGGAACCTGAAGCCAGGTTGCGTTGGCGCTTTGTTTCCGGCCTCCATCTGTACTGCGTGTAGTCACAGTGAGTGAGGCGGTCGCATGTCGAGAACTCTGAATGCTTGAGGGCACCTTCTTTGCACCTCTCTGTAATTTGTGTCATCCCTAAAACCCTTGTAACATTCCCGTCGGGCCATGCGTGTTTGCGACGTACAACTGCAAGAAGCGGACGGTTATTTAGAAGTGCATTTAAAATTTGTTTTGTCTTGCACGTTTTAATGAATAACAATGACTTTTTTTTATTTGATGGGTCTTATTTTCGTGTGAATTTGACGTTAGAAATTTGTTCTTTGCGCGTGGAATATTAAATAATGTTGAAATATCCATACACTTTTTTTTCGGTTACTAGTATATATATAGACCACGTCACTGTATTATGACAATCAAGTTTAACCACAGATTTTAAAGTTGGCAATACAATACTAAATACCATATTGTTTGCAGACGATCAGACTATTCTTAGCTCTTCAGAAAAGACAATTTACAAATCATCACAGCGTATAAATTAAATGAAATAGCAAATAAATTCAGTATGATGATCTCTGATACAAAATCGAAAGTAATGGCATTCAACGGGAAAGACCATATGAGATGTAAAATCAGCATTAATAACAGTACAACACAACAGGTGAACAAGTTCAATTATTTAGGATGCAATATATGATACTGCCATAAGGAAGATATTAATATTAAATTAAATACATTTTACAGAATGTGTGGCACTATAAAACGGACAGTGAAAAATAAAACTTTGAGGACACAATTAAAATTTTATAAAATTATGGCAGTGCCTGTCTTAACATATGCAAGTGAAAATTAGATTCTTAACCGTTCAAACAGAAGAAAATAGAAACTGCAGAAATGAAGTTATTTTGTTCAGTAGCAGGTGTGACAATTTTGGACAGAAGAAAAAATGAAGATATTAGGAAAGACTTAAATATGTTTAATTTAACAAATAGAATTGACAATATGAGTAACAACTGGTATAAACATGTTAAAAGAATGCCTACAGATAGAATCCCTCAGTTGTTATTAAAGTACAAACCAATAGGACATAGAAGTGTTGAACGCCCATTTACTAGATGGGAAGATTCATTAAATCCCACTTAATGTGAAAACAGGCCAAAAGGCCTAATTTCATGAAGTAGAAAAAGAATAAAATGTTTTTATTGATAAAGAAAAATAATGTTAAATATATTTTATGTCACTCAATGAGTCTGCTAAGAAAATAAAGATAATTGTATTTTACCGTGAATAATTAATTCAGTCTTCCTCAAATCCAGTGTATTTTATTCCTTGTAAAAAATACTGAAGATGGACTAGTTATCCGAAAAGTACAGGAAATTAAAATATTTTGAAGTTGAGATTGAATAAATTATTTACGGTAAATATAATCGAATCAGCAAATTTAAAAAGGGCTTCAAAATTATTAAAAATCCGTTTTCACTTCATAACAGCGCCTTGTTTCGAATATACATCCTTCGTGTGGAATGGACTTCATTCTAGACTTATTTATAAATACACCGGCCGCATTATTTCATTTTTCACTTTAGAAAGATTTTTATTCCCAAAATAAAGTAATTTCTACATTTCACGCTCTTAGTGGTAGCTTTTTGGAGTAACCATTTTCCGAAATGACTGTTTCAATTTCATATTAAAATTTATTTTATTTATCGGCCTAGTTGGTGTATAGGTGATAAGTTCCTTGACTCTGGTATCGAAGTCCCGGTTCAAACCCCATCAGGGTCGATGGATTTTTTAGGATTGAAAACTCCAAGGGACAAGCTCTCCGGTAGGTTCCAAGTCTGAAGATTTTGCACTCATAAAAGAATCTGAAGCCTAAATTAGAGCCTGTGAGAAATATTGATTCGTCCTTTTCCATCCGAGCAATACCTTGGTGCTTACTAGTAGTCTTTTTGAGGTTATGTGCTAACCGTATGTCACTCACTGGCATCTATAGGGAAATAAGCGGTAACAAATTTTGCTTGGTAAAGTAATTCGCTCTAGGGAGCAGCCTTGTTCCCACTTGGGGATTATCGACTATAGACTAGACTAAACCAGACATAATTGATTGCTCAGCCCATAAGCATCAACACAAAATGGATATTATTTATGCATTATATGTTATAACTGTACTAATTCCGAGCTAAATTCCAGTTGAACTGTAAACAAACTTAGATAAGATATTACCTCGCCGACACCATCTATTGGGGGGAACCACGGTACTATTTTTACCCGGCGTATGACTGAATTTTGTACGGAACTGTCATCGATGAAAACATTGTTCTTAGGCAACATCGTGTTTTACGGAAAATAAGACTGAATATCCATCCATAGTAATTCTGCCAGAAGGCAGGTCCTTCACTGCAATCGTAGCATTTCCATGCTATGCTTGCAGCTTTACTAGGGAATTGTAGGTGTGGTAGCTTCCCGTTGCTTTCCACATCGGTGAAGGATGATGATGATGGCCATATGATTTCGGGGACCGTTTGGGCCTTAAAGTTTTCCTGATATTTGTCTTACAGGTGAGAAAAAACCCCGATAAAAACCTCACCCAGAAAAACTGCCCCGACCGGGGATCGAACCCGGGCCCGCTGCGTGACAAGGCAGCACGCTACCTCGAGACCACAGCGGTAGACAGACTGAATATAAGGTAAAATTATTCCAATAAATAGGAACTTTCTCCATTTCTTATTAATTTATGACAAGAAATTATATATGGATTACCTAATCAGACTTTTTTTTCTCCATGATGCTGATAGATATATTTATTTACAATTTCATTAAGAGCAGAATTTATGCTCCTTGCTGATTTACCTGTATATTCGGCTGTTATTTTCACATCCTCAATGACTAATGCATGATATTTTTCACTAAACTGTTTTAAAAACACACAAAATAATTAGTTTCTCTCCGACATTTAATGGTTTTCCTTTTAGATGCTATTAAAATTGTATAGGAGAAGCAGCCATTTGGAACAATCGAAATTCTAACGTATGCTGCGTTTCTCATCTTAAGAGTTATAAACGAATTGCTTATTTATTTAATCTATTAAATTTGTAATTATTATTTTAAGATTCTCACATATAACGTATATAGACATGTGCTAGACAATGCATATTCTTTAATTATTTTTATTTCGAGTGTTAGAGAGCGAACTACATTTTCTTACACGCTTGGAGGTATTATTCGACCAATGAAAACGCACAATACATCTGGTTTCTATACATTACAACTGGAAAACGGTTTCTCAATGCTGGAACTTGTATCTCGGAAGATGTATAATCCTAATCGTTATCGTGTAACAGAAAAGGTCAACTTTATTTATTAATTTATTTATTCGCATCTCCTTAAGAAATTACATTTACTTACCTCTTTGACTTAAATTAGTGCTGATATTTAGAATATTTTCAGAAGAATGAAACCTTGAAACTAAATTTATCCTGTTGGACGATGTGAAACCTTGACACACAAATGATAATTGAAATAAAGTACTGACATATATTCAGTGCGCAGTCGCATCCAAACTCTCTTCTCATGACTTAATCTTGATGATAAATGTAACTGATAAGAAATATTATTATATTACTTAATGTCAAATGTACAATTACAACATTCTCTGGTATTTATTTAAGATTATATTATCAATTATGGAATTTACGTCCACCGCTGTGGTCTCGAGGTAGCGTGCTGCCTTGTCACGCAGCGGGCCCGGGTTCGATCCCCGGTCGGGACAGTTTTTCTGGGTGACGTTTTTATCGGGATTTTTCCTCACCTGTAAGACAAATGTCAGGAAAACTTTAAGGCCCAAATGGTCCCCGAAACGATATGGCCATCGCAATCATCATCATTCATATTCATCTTAGATTAAGCTTAGGATTAGGGACTCTCCTGGCGCACAACTATCATCATCACCCGTCATATCATCGGGGCAACGTAACCCCCCTTCCAGGCGCCACAACCTCAGAAGTGGGTTACAAGTACGCCATGCCAGGAGAGAACGCCAGGGATGTCGGAAGACAACCTGGGGCATTTGAAAAAAAATATATAGGCCCTATATATAGATTTTACTGTAGCCTTATGCTTAAATTTGTATTCATTCGCGTATACAAAAACAAAATATGAATTAGTAAGCAGACTTACTCCCTATATTGATGACATTCTAGGAGAACATCAAGGTGCATTTACAAGAAACAGGTGTACAACAGATCAGATTATTAGTATAAGACAGATTTTAGAAAAGAAATGGGAATATAATGGTACTGTACCTACATCAACTATACGATTCAATTAAGAGAGAGAAGTTATATAGTATCCTGCTGGAGTTCGGAATTCCTAAAACGTTAGTTAGACTTACACGAATGTGTCTAAATGGCACAAAGAGTAAGGTGCGTGTAGGCAAACAGTTTTCGGATACTTTTGAAATTCGCAATGCGTTGAAGCAAGGAGACGCACTATCTCCTCTACTATTTAATGTTGTACTAGAGCATGACATCAAATCTTAAGAGGATGAATAAGTCCTACAACTCAATGGTATTAATTAATAAGTTGTTAGTTTATGCTGATGGCGATAGCGAAGAGATACTAAAGGCCAACACGCACATACTCTTGAGAAATACTAAGAAATTGGGACCAGAAGTAGATATCAGTAAAACTAAATATATGATCACACGTAGAAATGCATTATATAATGGAAATGGACAGCTAATGACAAATGAGGAAAATTTTGAGGAAGTGGCTGAATTCAAATACCTAGGAACATTAATCACAAATAAGAATGAGATGCACAAATAAATTAAACATGAAGTGAATTCTGGAAATGCGTGCTATTATGCATTGCAGAGACTCTTGACGTCCCAACTCCTTTCAAGAAACGTTAAACTGAAAATATATAAAACTGTTATTCTACGAGTTATATTATATGAATGCCAAACATGGACTATTACTTTAAGGGAGGAAAAGAGATTACAAGTATTTGAGAATAAAGCTCTTAGGATTTTTTTTGGACCAAAGAGAGATAAACAGACAGGTGAATGGAAAAGACTACATTAGTGAACTACATGGTCTTTATAGGAAGCCAGATATAATAAGAAAAGTTAAGGTCTCGTAGACTAGAGAATCAGTATTTCGTATGAATTATTTTGGTAATCTTTTTACATCTATAATTATTACTTTATTATTATTATTGGTTTGTACTTTCAGAAGAATAAGATTTTTTACTTTTTATTTATTTTTTGGCAATTGGGCTGGACATGTGGCACGAATGGGGAATGAAAGATGTGCATGGAAGCTTCTTGTGGGAAAACCAGAGGGAAAACGCCCAGTTGGTAGACGAAGAATGAGGTGGGAGAATAACTAACTATGATTTTAGGGGAAGTAGATTATACAGGGAATGATTGGGAAACATTAGCTCAATATAGGGATGTATAGAGAGATTACGTTCGCGCAGCCATGAACCTATGGGTTCGATAGTACCAGTGAGTTTAGTTAGTTTAGTTATACACAAACATGTGGCAGGAGTTGGAAAATTAAAGGGGACATGGAAAATCAATTATACGAGATCGTCAAAAACAAGTCAGTTGCTGCTATAAACAGTTGGAGTATACATTACCGTACACAACAACACAAGTAGCGGAAACCCAACCTGCAGAAGATGGAAGGTAACTTCCGAAAGAGCTCCAGTTAATTTTATATACATTATGTTAACAAAGTTGAGGACGACGGCACCTACCAACAGGTACAATTTAATTTTTAACTTTCATCATATGACTTCACCTCAACGGAATTTGATATGAATTTCACTAGTATTGATTATAGAAATATTTCTCATAGATTTAATTGTGTTCTCGAGCAAGTAGTCCAATATTTAGAGGATAAAGGTGATATGCAACTCAATTGTATTAACCAGTTGTTGGTATTTGCTTATAATGTAGTATTATCGTGCGGTAGTTGGGAAATTGCACACGCATTCTGTTAAATAACCCTAACAAACTGAAGTAAGAAGTAAAATCTAAGAAACATTTCGTCACATGTTCAAATGCATTTATCGTGCATTATAATGGACAGTTAATAACAAACGAGACATTTTGAAGCAGTGGTTGAATTCAAATATCTAGGAAAAAATAATTACAAAAGGAATGAGGTGCTCAGAGAAATTAAACATAGGCTGAACTGTGAAAACCCATGTTTTTATACATTACAGGAATTATTGTCATCCCAACTTCTTTCGAAAAAGTTAAACTGAAATTTATATCAGTTATTCTTCCAGTTATATGTATGTGAAATATGGTATCTTGCTTTCAGGGAGGAGAAAAAAAAAATCCTAGGATTTTTTTTTTCAAGAAAGAGAGACGAATTAACAGGTGACTGGAGTAAACCATATAACACTCAGATACATGATCTTTATAGGACCTGACGTACTCGTAATAAAAAACAGTTACATCTCATAGACTTAAATTGGACATGGTATGTTGCACGAATGGGGAATACAAAATGGGCATGGTAACTTATTATAGAAAACCGTAGGGAAAATGCATAGTAGGTAGCCCAAGAATGAGGTCACGAGAATAAAATTAACAATGATTTGAGGAATATGAAGTATATAGATAATGAATTGATACTATTAGCGAGGGAAAACGCCCAGTTGGTAGACCAAGAATGAGGTGGGAGAATAACATTAACTATGATTTGAGGGAAGTAGATTATACAGGGAATGATTGGAAAGCGTTAGCTCAGGATAGGGATATATGGAGAGCTTATGTCCGCGCGGCCGTGAACCTACGGGTTCGATAGTGCCAGTGAGTAAGTAAGCTGGGATAGAGATATATGGAGAGCATATGTCCACATGGGCATGAACCTTCGTGTTCGATAGTGCCAGTGAGTTAGCTTACGTATATATATATATATATATATATATATATATATAATATTTAAGCCATTTGTTTCTAGTGTTAGGTAAATGGTGGGGGCACGCCGTAGCGTAGTGCTTAAGTGGTTAAGGCACTGCGCTACAAGCCGGAAGGTCCAGGGTTCAAGTCCCGATGGGGTCAGGATTTTTAAACTGACCTAAACCTTCTGGCAGCACTATGGGCCTGGGGTCGACTCAGCCTCTAACGTAAATGAGTACCAGACACTTGTTCTGGGAGTAAAGGCGGCCGTCACGCAGGGCTGACAACCCGGCTGACATCAAGTGTCGATTGTCTAGAAAAAGTGGGAGCCTTACCTTCCTACTGCCCCAAGGGCCTCCTGAGGCCTGTAGTGGGATTGCCTTACTTTACTTAGTGTTAGGTAAATGGTATGTTTGTTTTTTTTTGTCATAACCATCTAGTGTAAAGTTGTTGGTTCAGGGCTTCTCTTCTAACTTAAATTGTGTTAATATAGTATTCGGACACATTGGAACATTATGTCGTACAATTATGATATAATATTTTATGACAGAATGAGTGCCCAGGAATATATTATTATTGAACAGAATTTCTCCAAAATTTTATGTTTTGTATGTAAGGAAGTTCTGAACATTTTATAGGCATTTTAGTATTTGTTTTATCCTCGCTTGGGACGAAGGTAATGTTTTACGGTAGTTAATTACCAAATTAATATAGTTGGGCTTATTTCTCTAGGGTTTTAAGCCCGTGACAATTCTTAGCTCACCGTATCACAGAGACACTTAATAATTGACAACTAAGGTATTGAACTTTTATAGGAATTTTGTTCAGATAATCTAATTTAGGTTTAATTTATTTTACGCCCCCCCAGGAGCTATCACCTTGACGTGGTGGGGGGGCTTAGTACCCGATGAACCAGACGACTCTACTGGGGAAGATTGACTTAGGTTAATCTTGCTGGTGGGTAAGAGGCCGAGGGGAACTAAGTATAGCTCACAACGAAGGAATGGCGTCTGTATCCATATTGGGCGGCCACATCTTCGTCAAGTCAAGTCTTCAACGGTCAACAGGGCGACAAGGAATAGCACAGCTAAACTTGTTAGGGCTTGAAGAGCGGAAGAAGCAGCCCTCTCTTGGGGGTGGATACCCAGAGGAGCATGTTTGGAGGCTCAGAGGAAGCAGCCCTTCCACCATCCTTGTCCTGCGAAGCGCTCGTAACGCTTCCAGGAGACATTTATCTTACTGAGAAGCTTCATGGAAATCAGCCGGATTGTCATAAAGGAACCGACCCAAGCAAGATAAAAGGATACGATTTGGAATAAAGGACATTTTGAAATTAGGAAATTGGAACGTAAGGGGAATAATACAAAAGAAGAAGAATTAGAAAGAGAATTTAAAGAAAAAAGAAATAAATATAGCAACAATAACAGAAACAAAAAAGAAACTAAAAGGAACAAAGGACTTACAACACTATACTATTTGTTATAGCGGAGTAGAACAGACAACAAGAGCGCAGTGTGGAGTAGCAATTTTAATAGATGAAAAATGGAAGAACAAATTGAATAGCTATGAGTTTATAAATGAAAGAATCCTGATAGCCAGATTTAAAATTGAAAGAGGATATATGATGATAATTGCTGTGTATGCCCAGAGGAAGGCAAGAAAGAAGAAACAAAAACATTTTATAAAACATTACAAACATTAGTTGATAAATATACAAAAGATCATCATTTAATAATAAGTGGAGACTTAAATGCCAGAGTAGGCAATGTCCCTATACCTAATGTAATAGGAAAATAATGGAGAAAATAACAATAAATGAAAATGGACAGGATTTGAGACAGTTTTCAGCCTATAATCAATTAAAAATAATGAATACCTATTTCCGAAAAAAAGGACATACATAAATATACAAGAAGTGGATATAACTCAAGATCAATAATTGACTATTTAATCGTAAACAACAAGCTAGGAGCCTTGGTTAAAAGATGTGAGAGTACATAGAGGCAGCGATATATACTCTGATCACTATCTCGTGATAAGCAAAATAAACATAATAGCTAAATGGCGGAAAAATAACATAAAGAACAAAAGAAACCAAGAAGAAGTATATAAATATATTTATTACAAGATCAAAGTATTAGACAACATTATGAAAGCAGAATGAATAAATATATATCAGAGATAGCGACGTCAGAAGATATAAATATTGAATGGGAAAATATATCAAATGTAATACATAAAACAGCAAATGAGATATTAGGAAAGAAAAATAGAATAAGGAATAGGAAGGGCTTGAGAACTTGGAATGCGAATATACAAAATGCAGTGAATGAAAAACAAAAAGCATATCATACATACTTACGACTGAAAACAGAAGAATCTTATGAAGAATATAAAATGAAAAGGAGAATTGCTAAAAGCATTATAAGAAATCCCATCAGGAGTCATGGGATAAATTTATAAGCTCAGTAGAACATGATATGTATGGAAGACAAGAAATAGGTTATAATTAGTGAAAC
This sequence comes from Diploptera punctata, assembly GCA_030220185.1. Lineage (NCBI taxonomy): Eukaryota > Metazoa > Arthropoda > Insecta > Blattodea > Blaberidae > Diploptera > Diploptera punctata. Next base: position 83,859 of record JASPKZ010001438.1, on the reverse strand, counting down.
ATCTAAATCAGACTGAGAAAGATTCTGCCAGATTGAATATAATCCCAGAACAAGAATGGATCCAGCATTATGAAAAACTTTGGAAAAAGGAGGAAATTGAAGGAAAAGAGAGAACAATGAGGAAGAATAAAAGTGGAAAATATTGATGTAATAGACTAATGAATTAGAAATGGCTTTGAAAACCACTAAGAATAGGAAAGCAACAGGATTAGATAATATAAATATGGAATTAATCAAATATAGTGGAATATTGTGTAAACTACGAATACTCATCTAATTAATATATGTTGGCAGACCTATGGGATTCCAACCACTTGGAAAACAGCAATTGTCAAGAATATATTCAAAAGAGGAGACCGGAGAAATTGCGAGAATTACAGAGGGATAGCTTAATGAATACTGGCTACAAAATATATACGAAAATAATAAATAATAGATTGAGAAACATAACAGAAGTAATAAGAGAAAATCAAAGTGGATTCAGAAAGGGAAGGTTCATGTATAGACAAGTCTTTACACTGAAACAACTCATAGAAAAGAGAAGAGAACATAACTTAGAAACTCACATAGGATTTATAGATTTGGATAAGGCCTTCGATCGAGTAAACAGACAAAAATTATGGGAAATATTACGAATGAAAGGATACCCGCTGTGCCTTGTAGAAACAATAAAGACATTATATGAAGACACAAATATAATTATAGATACCGGATTCAAAAGAACAGATGCAATCAAAACAAATACTGGATTACGACAAGGATGTAGTTTATCACCCACTTGTTTAATATATATATAGACGATATTTTTAATAAATGGAAAGTTTTAGTAAATCCAGGAATAAGAATGGATAATAAAATGTGCATAAATAATCTTTTATTTGCTGACGATTGTAATCATAATACAGAAAAATGAAGACGACTTACAGAAATCAATGCATGCATTAAATGAAATATGTAAATTATACGATCTAAAATTTCTGTAAGGAAAACGAAGACCATGGCTTTTAGAGGAAGAGATCCAGTGAGAACCAAAATTATTTTAGAAAATCAAAGTATAGAACAGGTGTCTAGTTTCAAATATTTGGGCTGTGATGTTGGCTACAATGTGGAAAGAGATATTGACTCCAAAATAAATAAATTTCAGACGGTGTGTGGAACAATACAGAGAACATTCAAAAATAAAATTAGAAAAGAAACCAAGATAAAAATGTATAATGTTTATGGCGGTTCCCACAATATTGTATGGATGTGAAACTTGGGCTCCAGTGAAAAGACAGAAGGATAGAATACAGACGGCAGAGATGCGGTTCCTAAGACAAGTAAAAGGATGTACAAGACTTGATAGAATAAGAAATGAGGATATAAGAGAAGAATTGAAAGTACAGCCTTTGTTGGATAAAGTCACGAATTACAGACAGAAATGGATTGATCACATGGATGGAATGAGCAAGGAGAGATATCCATTGTTAGCCAGAAATTATCAAGCAAGAGGAAGGCGTGATGTTGGAAGACCTAGAAGACGTTGGGCTGATGCAATATGAAGTCGGAACGGGCAATTGCCTAATCCTTGGAGTGATGATGATGATGATGATGATTTATTTTACGAGCCCGAAAATCTTCCGATTCGGGACCATTGATTGAAATCCCTCCCGGAGGATTTTTTCCGCTTATATTTTTCCATCATAAAAAACCAATCGACCTTGGCCGTGTTATAACCCGCGACTCTCGGGACCACGAGAAGAAACTACCCCCTAGACCATTATTTTCTTAACAATAAATCAAGGCTCATGGGAGGCATGATCGCGATGATATACAATTCTTACTCTTATAGTCCTGTTTCCACAAGGTTCCCATTTTATAGGAGAACACGTTGGCACCAAGGACCGACTGGACACGAATAGTGGGGGAAAAAAATCGTCTCTCCGCTGCCGGAATCGAAATATAGTTATCAAGTTCCCAGTCAAATAATTTACGCCTTTTCTATTTTCTTTAAGATAAACTGAACTGTATTACAAGCTGTTTCCAAGCCTTTGTGCAGAGCTGCATGACGCATTGTTTCGAGTACCCATCGAGGAATATATTTTCTCTTGGAATTTGTGGCTGTATGGTTTACATGTGCCAAATTAGTTCGTACAGAGATTAGCTAGCTATCACAGGTAGTGGCTCAAGGTTTTAGAAATCAGTTATATCCACTCGAGTGACCGGACATGCTGATCACATGTCGCCCTATACTGGCAGAATGAACGGTAACATCTGCGATTGACACATGTGGATGTTGGGCCAGCAGAGACTGGTAGGACAAGGAGCTTCTAGGCCTTTCGCACCATGAAGTTAAGATGCAATATATTTAAGATAAATAAGTGAATGAATAAGTTTATTCTATCTTGATAGTATTGGAAGTTCGGGTAATATGGACCCTTCGGTTTGAGTGGACCCTATTAGTATATCTGCCCTTGAACAGAAAAAATTTAATTTCTGCCCCTCATCAACTTTGACGTGTGCAAGGCAAGTTTCTTTTATTCGTTTTGCGAAGAACGGTTTATTTGTGAAATTTATGAAAACGACTATTTTAAAAGTTTTTCAAGCTAAAAATTAATTCTTAATTTCTGCTATTGAATATTGTAAATATTGAAAATTCTTCTAACTATATTATATTATGTATATGTTGTTTTAATATACTGACGGGTTTGGTTTGATATTATGTGACATGTCGGCTATATAAAATAATTAATCATAACAAAGATATTCGGCTAATGTGGGCCCTACATGAGGCGGTTAAAGTGGACTTGGGTCCACTTTACACGAGTACGTACATTTTGTCAATGAGGACGCTATCTGTAAAAAAAACTTCCACTTAATTAAAGTTATTTAATATCCTTGTAACTTTACTAAACCCAAAGACCGTCGCTTTGTGTAGATGTATGAGGTGTGAATGATATAATCAACAATAATTTTTCAAAAAATTAAATAAATATCAACGCTTTTTAATTACGACCAGCCATAAATACTTTGTACCTGTATGTATAAATTAATAGAGTAAATACAGTTTAAACTAGTCTAAAAGCTAAGGTGGACTCTGGGGGTCCACTTTACCCGAATTTGGAGGTTAAAGTGGACCTTTCTTGTAATGTTAAAAAAAGTTTATAAATTACGAAGATGTTTCCATATTTGAACAAAATAACAAAGCTATTTCATAGTTATAACACTAATGATAATCACTGTAATTAAACAAAATCCAATTACCTTAATTAAAAAAAAAACAACAAATTCAAAAAAGAGGTCCACATTACCCGAAATTCCTCTAGTATTATACGTTTGCTTGCTTTATATTCATTTCGTTCTATATTGTTTCAGATCATAGAATTTTGTGGGATAAGAATAGGGTTAAAAAGTAGCTTCCAAGCAAATAAATAATATACCATATTTGATTCTAATTACCTGACGCTATTAATATACGACGGTCGTTTCATAAGGCATGGCAACTATTTTTTTATCAGTCAATAAAGCTGCAGGAAGTAAAATTCAGTATATACAAGTGAGAGTCCCTGGAATGTCCTTCACAATGGTGGTCCAAAAGTGGAATCTAGATACAGCAGCATATGAGTAAAGGACGTTGAAATATAGGTAAATAGAAATCATTGTTTTACTTCTATTACATGTGAAGAAAACAATTATATTAATATAACCCAGAGCTAACACCCTTCAAAATAATCCTCCAAGGCCGATACACATTTTTGTCAATGATGAGGAAGGTGTTGAATACTATCACCTGTTTGTGATGTGTCTATGTGCACCGTTCTTCGTTGAAATACTGTAAAGATATCCTCCTTGTTTATGAACTGCTTCACATGCGGCAGCATCTTCAATTATTATTTTGAAGGGTGTTAACTGTGGGTTATGTGAATTTTTTTTTTCTTCGCATGTAAGAGAAGTAAAACAATGATCTCTATTTACCCATCTTTCAATTTCCTTTACCTATATGCTGCTGTAACGGGACTCCACTTTTATACCACCATTGTGAAGGACATTCCAGGGACTCTCATTTGTATATACTATTGAACCAAGATTACGTGCTATCATACCAATGAATCAATATGGCTTCACCCCGGGCAGATCAACGCTACACGCTGTACATGAAATTATAAAAGAAATAACAACTACCTTGGCGCAACCCACCACCCCTCTGTACGCAATCTTCATAGATTACGCTAAAGCCTTCGATAGCATCAACAGGAATATACTCATTCAAAAGCTATAAAGCGTACTAGGTAGGACTAGCAATGAACTACAAATAATCGCGTCTGTGCTAACCGCAAACTCTGTGGCTATACACGACGGCATAACTACGTCGAAAAATATCATCCAGACAAGAGGGGTACTACAAGGAGACCCGCTGAGCCCGATACTCTTTAACGTCATGACGGCGGACATCGGTCAGGTGATAGACACAAGGAACGTCAAACTCCTTATGTACGCAGATGACATGGCTATCTCTCCAGGAGTCTAGAAGACCTACAAGCAGCCATGGAGAAGATCAGGAAATGGGCACTAGAAAATTCAATGGTAACAAATAGCTCAAAGACCAAAGCTATGAAATTTAGGAGAGGAGGAAGACTATCCAAGAGAGATCACCTCACATGCGACGGGTCAACTCTAGAATTCGTTAGCAGCTTCAAATACCTAGGAATAACATTACAGACCCCCGGAACAGTATTCTCGATGCATATACAAGAGCGTGCTACAGCTGCCACAAAAGCCATTTATACATTCCAAAGTTACGAAACCTGTCCCTACCAACGGCAATAGCATTATTCAACATCAAAGTTATGCCGGTTGCCACTTATGGAATCCAGCTAATATGGACATATCTCACAGCCAAAAATTTCATGAAACTTGAAAGCATAAAGCGAGATTCCTAAAACGGGCTCTTTCAATTTCAAAATTCACAAGACATAGCTATGCCTACATAATAGCAAAGGAGTCTTACTTCATAGAAGATATCCGAAAAACACTTCGATCTACCAGAAACGCAGGCATACAAAACAGCAATCGAGGAGAGACAGAGAAAAGCCAGAGAGATTCCGAACGAAATCACGGAAACGGAAGCATTAAACACAGACGAATGGAAAGGACCAAATTTTCGACTTCGCCACTTATACACACGCTTCGCCGGTCACGGCTTCCATGGCAAAATATGTCATAAACAAAGTTACCATGAACCCGAGGAGACCTGCACTGTAAACTCTGTAGCAAACCGTGCCCAAAGTATCACTTAGTGCAGTGCGAAAACAGAACCAAAACAATTCACGAATTAATAGCAAAATGGTAAAACCATGTATATAATATTAGTGTACACATTGTGTTTAATAAATATATATTATTTGTATATACTGAATTTTGTTTCCTGCAGCTTTATTGGCTGATATAAAAATTAATGTATATTTGTTTGTTTGTTCGTACTTTATGCGCGGCCATACCGATGATCCGATTGTGATGGGGTTTTTTGCAAATGTTCAGGAGATTCCCGGGATGAACACAGGCTATAAGAGAGTTGTGATATTCAACTCGTACACCCTTAAAAATCGCCCTTTGTAGTGGAAAACGTGAAAAAACTAGCTCTTTGGACGCTTAAATGGCTTACGCTGCCTAAACCATAAAAAATACACAAAATTAATGTACACAGAATTGAATATCTCAAAAAGCTCTACAAAAAAGTCCGCGACAGCATATCTTTATCTCTTACGGATAACTCACAAACCATTTTTGTCTTTCATTGATACCAAGAGTCCCTTATCTCTTACGGATAACTCACAATAACCATTTTTGTCTTTCATTAATACCAACAGTCTTGCGCCGTAGCCGAGTGGTTAAGGCAAGAAGTCTTGGCGCAGAACTACGGGACTTACGTTGGTTCGAGTCTCTACGGGAGAAGAAATTTTTCTCATGGAATGTCAGCCAGTATGGGTCAGAAATGAAATCTAGCTGGGGGGGAAAAAACTGTTTTGACTCACTCTCATCAATTTATCTTTTTTTTTCACTTTAATATAATTGTTATATGACGGTTCTTAACTTATCTGAAAAGGAGGGTACAATTCTAATGTTCATGACTATGTAACGTCATCATTCACACTTCTTGAGTCACAACAGAAGGCTGTAAGAGGTTTTCTTGCGAACTTGTTTAATAATATCAAATTATGCCCTAATTTCTGAATTGTATGGTAACAATGTATCATATTTTTATCGTCCGCCCATGACATGAGAATTGAACGTTCAGGCAGGACAACGTCTGCCGGGTACGCTAGTTGGCTGATAAAAAATAGTTGCCATGACTTATGAAATGACCCTCGTAAATAGGGTGTCTCATTTATCTTGACCAACCAAAATATATTTGTATGTAAGTACAAAATGAAAAATTGTTTTATACAAAAGTTGTTCACCTACGAGGGGGAAATAATACTGACGGTGAGTGAACTATGTAGGGTTATTTATTAACAAGATACGAAACTTACTTTTCTCAATAGTACTATTTTTTTTCCACGATAGTGCGTTCTGTCTTACTTACAGCAATGGCGACCATGATTGAAAGTTCAATTTCCTAAATTTTGGGGTTGCCAACCTAAAAATAACTAAATAACTATACTGTAATATTACAAATTACCTACCTAGTGCGGGAAGTAAAACCACTGCCCTTTATGTATACTACGTTCAATGTATATACAAAAATATATTCAAAAGGTAGTGTTAATATATATTATACGAAACAAATCACTGCACTTTAAATGAACCTAGCTTTATTTGAAGCAACATAGACAATAAATTCGCACTTTCCGTCATTTTATTCCTGATTGGTGTCACGGTCTGCTGTAGTCTCAACTAAATTATTTTCGGCATTTACCGTATAAACATTGGCCAGACTGTTAACGTTAGTCGGTTGTTTATAATGATCGAAAATATTTACAACAAATATGTTATTATTTTGCTGTTATTTATTATTTTGAAAACACCGTCGTGCAAAAAAAATAATGTACAACACACGCTATCGCTCGGTTTTTTAATAATTTCTGTAAAAACCACTTCCCAACCTCGCATTGTAACATACTATTTCCACGATTCGGTAATTAAGCATTCCAAGACCTGTTCAAAAATGTATCATAAAGTGTTATTTCTAATAATTAGAACCTTATTAACGGAAACATGGAGGGGCAGTTCATTGACCTCTCGATGTTCTTATCTTGCCCCATTGGATTTTTCCCTGGGGGGTTGATAAAGATATTGTCTATCGAGATATTAGGACAACTTCAGAGAATATGCAGGATCGTATTTTTCATTCTTGTAATTCCATTCATCTGGTAACATTCATTCGGCGATTTTACATGTGTCACTGATAATTATCACCATTTTGAGCACTTAATGTGAATGTTCTAATGTTCATAATTAAAATGGGTAGTACTGTAGTATGGCAGAAATAATCTCACTTTATGTTTTCATTAATATCATTATTTTATTAGAATGACACATTATGTTACTTTTTTGAGCAGGTCTTGTAATGCTTAATTTACGTACCGAAGAAAAAAATATAGTCCACACTGTATGAAAGCAGTAGGTATCTGGTAAGTATTTCTTACTCAGCACATATCATGAAGGATTCATTGCATCAATTGCAATTTCCCGTACCCCCCCTTCGTCCCTTGCTTCTCGTCAGTGGACTATACATAGTGTCATTCAAGAAAACAAAGTTAGTATTCGTATATTGTTAATAAATAACCCTACAAAGTTCACTAACCATCAGTATTATTTCCCTTTCGTAGTTGAACAACTCTTGTATAAATAATTGTTCGTTTTGTACTTACGTACAAATATTTTCGAGTGGTCAAGATAAGTGGGATACTCTGTATATATCTTGAACTATTAACTTTGAATTTTTTTTAATTCGGAGGAAATACACGCTTCAAATTATTGGTAAACCTAAGATTAGATGATGTTAATAATAGATGTTCTTAAAATTAGTTCTAAAGTTGAAAGTGATGATATCAAAAGGATTGTGTTGCTCAGGAACCACTTGAAAAAGTGGTTATGATATTTCCAGGACACTTTATTCATTGCATGGTGAATTTCCCGTAGCAAATTAAGCAAAATATTTCTTATAACATATTTATATAATTTGTTTATATAATAAAATATATAACATTTTTGAAGTTAAAATATTCAATAATTTTCTGCATTCAAAATGTCATAGGTACATTTATACAATTCCTACGCCCAAATGTTTACACATAATGACAACACGAGGTTAAAAGTTCACTTTATTATTTATTATACAAGATAAAAATAACTTTTTTAATTATAGATAAGAGAGGTATGCGATACCAAAGTCCAATTGATTAAACATTCAGATTTTTTTTGTATTGTATTGTAAGCCCATGTTTTCCCTTTACAGAGATTTAGGCGCTCTTCCCCTACAGGGAAGAATTTGAACCATACTAATGTAGTTACACTTGTTTTGTAGAGATGTCATTGTTGAGTGGTCCGTGGTCAGCGTTCCGCCTCATACTGACATCTAGGAAACCAAGGTAGTACTAGGACGGGAAAATTCGGTAAATTTTGCTTAGAGGCCTTTTCATTCAGGCTTAAGGATTTTTTACGAGCCTGAAAATCTTTAGACTCGAGACCCACGGCTTAAAGTCCCTCCCGGAGGACTTGCTCCTTGGATTTTTCCGTCCTAAAAAATCCATCGACCCCGGCCGGGTTTGAACCCGCGACCCTCGGGACCAGAGGCAAGGAGCATAACCACTAGTCCACCGCAAAAATGCATACATATTTTTAAAGCGAAATGAACTATTAATACACAGAATAATTATGTCAGGTAATTGGAACCAGATGTTGTGATAAAAATATATACATTGGCATAGATGATTTATACCTAAAATAAACGAGGAGTAAATCAGAGAGTTTAGGAACGCGGGAAAACAACATAACAGTGAGATGCATGATCTTCAGAAGAAACCGATATAATAGGAATAGTTAAATCTCGTAGACTGCGATGAACAGGACATGTGGCACGAATGGGAAATGAAAGTGGAGCAAGGAAAATATTTGTAGGAAACTATAGGGTAAGTTCCAATAGGAAGGCGAAGAATGGGGTGGGAGACAGCATGAACCCTAATTTTTGGAAATCAATTATACAGGGCATTAGCTCAGGATAGGAATGTACGGAGAGCTTATTTCCGCGCGGACATGAACCTCCGGGATCTATAGTGCCAGTGAGGTAATTAGCTATAGAAAATCAATTGACATAACTTTCTTCACATAAAGATCATAAAGTTCCTACCAATTTACAGAGATTCTTACAATAATTTTGACTTAAGTAGTTAGGCCCATCGAAAGGAGACTACGCGAACCAGAGATTTCATATATTTTCAATTAAATTTCATACGAAAATTAAAACAAATTGAAATACTTAGACATCTACACAATTAATCAGTTGTGGAAAAGGATTTTCATTCATCATCGTCATCCGGTATCATGGCAGCTTCCGCCGTCTTCCGGAAACCAAACGCCATTCCTCTCTGTCCATTCATTGATCTTCCTCCAATCATCTGATATTCATAGCTATTTGTACCCCTTCTATCGAAGTTTTCTTCGGTCTTCCTCTCTTCCTCCTTTCTATTGGGATCCATTCCATAACAATGTTAGGCAATCTTTGCTCTGGCATTCTTTTCACATGGCCATACCACTGTAATCTTTTCTTTCCTGTAATGTCTATGATTAGGGTTGAAATTAAAGGTTAATAAAGGAATCTGGGTATTTAGGTGCACTGGACTAATTCAATAAAGGAATCTGGGTATTTAGGTGCACTGGACTAATTCAGGGTAGGTTCGATTGTCGGAGAGCGGTGAGTTCTTTCTTCTTGGGAATAACAAGAGGAATATACGGGCAGAATTATTTCGTCGGTAATTTTAATTTAATTAAAAAAATGGATTTTATTCATTCCTCGATACTAGGTACTTTTAGGCTGACAAATATTTTAGGCGATGCCTACCGACGCTGTAACTTGGCAATAAGTCGTAGTCGGAATGCTAATGTATCGTTTCCCGAAGTATATTAAACATTCGTTTCAGTATTATGCTAGCGGTTTATAAACCACGTAGCTAATATATTATGATGAAACTATATAGTATGTAATATAATAAATACCCGACTTGAAACTTTTAGAAGTGTCCGGGATTTTTCCAATTTTTTTTTTTATTTTCCCGGCTATGAAAATTCTGTAAGTATTATAACTGACAAATCCCGGTCTTCGCTTGCTGATGAGTTTTCAGACTACTTTTCCTTCCTGGCTACGGGAAAGCTTCTGATATTTCAACATTATCATCATCATCAACAACAACAAGGATTAAGTCCAATGGTCCGTTCCGATCTCATTATAGGTCGAATTGGTCCTTCCATCTGTTCAATGGCGCCGTAGCATAGTGGTTAAGGCACTGAGCTACAAACCGGAGGGTCGAGGGTTCAAGTCCCGTTGGGGTCAGGATTTTTAAACTGACCCAAACCCTCTGGCGGCACTATGGCCCTGGGGTCGACTCAGCCTCTAACTGAAATGAGTACCAGACGCTTGTTCTGGGGTAAAGGCGGCCGTCACGCAGGGCTGACAACCACCGCTGAAAGAAAGTGCCGACATGGTCTAGCAAAAGTGGGAGCCTTAACCTCCGGACTACCCCCAAGGGCCTCCTTCGAGGCCGGTTGTGGGATAACTTTTATTCTCTTCAATGGTATTCCCAACATTCTTCTCCATTTTGGTTTATAATTATACATTTTCTTTGTAAAGCGCTGTTCATTCATTCGTAAGACGTGCTGAAGATAGGCATTTGTGATAGTAGGTTGATTCTTTCACAGAGATTAAAGATATTAGTTTCTGTTCTTATATCTTCGTTTTTCTTTTTATCGGTCCTTTGGTATCCTATTATTGCTCTCAACATCTTCATTTCAGCAGCCTCTATTTGATTACTATCTGCCTTTATTAATGTCCAGGTTTCACATCCATAGATAAGAGATGGAACTGCCAATACTTTGTAAAACTTCAAAATAGTTTCTTTTCTAGTCTTATTCAATAAAGTACGTTTAATTGTGCCACATAGATAATTGAACCGTTGTATTTTAGTGTGTTTATCTAAATTTCTGTCATTGCCTAAATGACATCCCAAATAATTAAAATTCTGAACTTGGTCTATAATTACATTTTATCATTATTTTTGTTCTTATTACACATTTTCCTTTCAGAGTTAATATTTTTGTTTTAGATGTAGATATTCTTAAATTGTATTTTAGAGAGATATTTCGATCCCCGTTTTACTCATAAGGTAAATTATGGAAATTATTCCCACAATTCCAATGTCTGAGACACTCCACCTTAAATTTTCTTACAAATATTTTGATTTGTTAATACACACGAGCATCATTACTTATGGAGTAGAATTTTGGTCATTAACAACAAAACCAAATAAGTATATTTTGGCAACGGAAATGGATTAGTAGTAAGAATTTCAAGAAGAGAAAAAAAATAAGAACTCAGTTATAACTAGAGCGAGGAATTATATGAAGAAAAGTATTCCAAAATATGAAATCATAATAGCAAAATATGAAAATTATGACACAAAAATATTATGAAGCTACTATTTTTTAACTTTTTACATATATTTATATACACAGGCCCTGCATAATTTATGGGTATACATACCAGCACACAAATGAGACAAGAAGACCTTTTTGTAGCATAAGAAATCGAGAATTTCACTGTATTTCCATTTTAATTAATTTGTCATTAACTCTGACCCAATATAAAATATGTTCGTGATTTGAAGCAATTTTAATGGCTCACGTTGTAGTGTAGTTGTTTCAGGAATCACGCTAACAAGCCGGAAGGTCGTGGGTTTGAGTCTCATTGGGGTCAGGGTTTTTAGCTGGACCAAACCTTCTGGCGGCATCATAGCCCTAAGGTCTATTCGGCTCTTAAATAAATGAGTACCAGACGCATGTTCTGGGACAAAGCGGGCTGTCACGCAGGGCTGAGAACCTAGTGGACATCCTTTGGCGATTGTCTAGAAATGTGGAAGTCTCAACATCCATCTACCCTAAGGGCCTCCCAAGCCTGTAGTTTGACACTTTAATTTAATAAATTAATACTGGGAGATTATATATATATATATATATATATATATATATATATATACATACATGATGAAAGTTAAAAATTAAATTGTACCTGTTGGTAGGTGCCGTCGTCCTCTAATTTGTTAAAATATTGTATATAAAATTAACTGGAGCGCTTTCGGAAGTTATCTTCCATCTTCTGCAAGTTGAGCTTCCGCTACTCGTTGTTATGTACGGTGATGTATATTCCAACTGTTTGTAGCAGCAACTGACTTGTTTTTGACGATCTCGTATAATGTGTTTGACTGGGATGCGTTCTCATTAAGAAGTGAGGTGTTGTTTTTTTCCTTTATAATTTCAAGGTCTTCAAATATATTTATCCTAGCTGGAATGTTTTGTCAGTGGATTATCATGAGAGTATTTTCAATTGTGTTCATTCGATGACATGCGTTAATGACATGTTTAGCATAGCTTTATTTATCACTCGCGTGTATGAAATCTTTAGGCGTTTTTATATATTGTATTGAAATTTCTGCTTGTGCTGCCAATATAAAAGCATTACAATCTTTACATGTTAGTTTGTAGACTCCCTTGTTGTTGAATTTGTTGTGTTCTTCTATGCCATTGTATATTATGTGTTTAATTTGTTTCGTGTTTTATAAGCTATGTTAATGTATTTATTATCTTTTTCAAAGTTGTGGCTAGTTTTGTGGTTTAATTTCCTGTGTATGTTAATGTTACTCATGTTTTGTTATTATTAGATTCTCTTTCAAGTTTAGTTATATTGTTTGCGTCATTTTTTTAAGAGAATCTAATAATAACAAAACACAGTAAATGAAACCACAAAACTAGCCACAACTTTGAAAAAGATAAATAAAAACATTAACATAGCTTATAAAACAGGAAACAAATTAAACACATAATATACAATGGCATAGAAGAACACAACAAATTCAACAACAAGAGAGTCTACAAACTAACATGTAAAGATTGTAATACATTTTATATTGGCAGGACAAGCAGAAATTTGAACACAAGATATAAAGAACACCTGAAAGATCTCATACCCGCGGGCGATAAATCAAGCTATGCTAAACATGTCATTAACGCAGGTCATCGAATGAACACAATTGAAAATACTCTCACGATAATCCACCGAGAAATTTTCCAGCTAGGATAAAATATATTTGAAGACCTTGAAATTATAAAGGAAACAAACAACACCTCACTTCTTAATGAGAACGCACCCCAGTCAAACCCATTATACGAGATCGTCAAAACAAGTCAGTTGCTGCTACAAACAGTACACAACAACAACGAGTAGCGGAAGCTCAACCTGCAGAAGATGGAAGATAACTTCCGAAAGCGCTCCAGTTAACTTTATATACAATATTTTAACAAAGTTGAGGACGACGGCACCTAACAACAGGTACAATTTAATTTTTAACTTTCATCATATGACTTCACCTCAACGGAATTTGATATGAATTTTACTATTATTGATATATAGGCCTATATAACGATCAATTCGTTTATCCAATGATATTTAATTACGAAATCCAAACATAAACAAAAAAACAAAACATGGTAATCGAAACAAACCTGCTTCCATCGAATATACAAGTAAAAAATTTAGAGTGGGTACAGTTTGGATGACTGCTACGTATTTACCTTGCATAAAGCTATTGAACTCCAATATATGTAAATGTCACAATAATATTAAATTGGATGAATCGGAACACAAGTAGATCAAATCCAGTATGTCATATTTGGAAAAACAAGATGTTAAAATGAATCAATCCACAAATACAATTATTTGTAATTTGCAAATACAATTATTTTTAATTCTATAAACTACGCGTATGGACGTGGTGAAATGTATTAGAATTATTATTTTAACAATAGTTTTTTTCATGAAATTGGCTGAGCGGAGTATCTAGTCTTGGTCTACTTGTACATTGAACAATCCAATTGTCAATTCTGTTCGTAATACACAGTTAAGAGCTTTGTCTGCATTTTATACATTTTTTTAATGCCCGTCCGTCAGAATTGTTTTATAGGATCAGAAAGTACGTTCCACACCATATGAATGTTATGGGAGCAAACATGTACTTCTCTAGGTATATTTGATAGTTTGATGTAAGTGAGAATAATATTAACCTTATCTACAAGAACTTTACTAATTTCATAAACTGTGGAGTAAGACCTTATTTCTCAGCACAGCTTCAAGTTTAGCAGAAGCAATCTTCCCTACATTTAAATACTGTAATCCATTCACAAAATAAGGACTGTCATTAGGTAGTAAAAGGAAGTGGTTGCTACATGATAGATAGAGTAGGTGGTTATTATTTTAACATTGTTGTTCTACTTACTCATGTTCTTGTACAGATTAGGAAATCCCTGTTCTTATTCTGTAATTTCGGACAAAAGCCTTCACTTGGTCATACCATGTCTCCTTATTCAACTATTTTCTTTTATCAAAACTATTTATCTTATTCTATGTGGGATACTGAGGAATTTTCAGCTGTGTACCATATTACATAGTCAAATAATTTCAAAACTACAATCTCTTAAGTAATGTTTTTAACCAAGTATTATAAATTTTATTTTAAGAAGTTGAAAGTTGAAAAATATGAAGGAATATTAAATTTTTACTAAAATACGAACATTTTGCCAAAATATTATGAAATATGAAAAAAATATGTAGGTCTTATTTGATTCTACAGATCATAAAATTTAAAGATACTTTGTCTCAGTGCTCTCTGACTAATAGTTTAAAACATGAAATTCATAAAAATCCTCGCTCTAGTTATAAGGGAGAAAATTAAGATTGAAGACACTATTTTAGATTATATTAAAACTCAACAATTAAGATGGTATGGACATGTCCAGCGAATGGAAGAGGATCGGCTACCAAAATCTGTTTTGGAATGGAAACCTGAGGGAAGACGAGGCAAAAGAAGACTTAAAACCTCCTGAAGTCAGGGAATATGTTTATAAATGAAGGAGAAACATCTACAACCAGGAGATTGGATGGACCGACAAAATTGGCTATTAGGAATCGGACGATGTCAAAGACATTAATCGACCAATTATCTATCTATTTGATACACACATGGATATGGGAAAAAGGGCGTATGTTTACAACGTTTCAGCTCGTGATGTCGCTAAAATAGACGGAACCATCCCCGCTGTTTACTCGCAATGTTGCAAATTTGTTCCCAGTTAGGCCCTGGGGTTTTCCTGGTGAGTTCATATTATGGTCTAACAGCCTATGTAAAACAGTTAGCGTCTACCTTCTGATCGAATTTTGAAGGTGTTGGGCATTTCCAGATCATAGAATCTGTCGACTTTCTTTGTATTCCCCTTAGGGATTTGGTATTGTGTTTCTGCCAGACAATAACTTTCTCCAGCCTTACTGGCGCTGTTTGTAAGAAATATTCAAAGTTAACAAAAGAAGGGTTTATTTTTATTTTTATTACATTATAATTTCAACCCGTGTTTTACCATGGGAATATCACGGGATATTTACAGTTATTTACATACATTTACATTTTGTCTTGCTGCAGTTTGATTCTTCAAGAGTTTATTCTTGAAGTGAGCGGAAGATGTTGGTGATGAAGTTCGTCACTGTGACGATGTTTATGTGGAGCTGTAGTATCTGAGGTAGAGTTTGGGTTGTTAGAACAGGAGACCGGTCTCTTGAGTACAGTGAACATTCTGTCAGAAGATGTATTACTGTCTGTGGTGGACTTTCGGGGCAGTTGCATAGGGGAGATGGTGACATTTTGATCCTCTGGAGATATGTACGGAAGCGTCCGTGGTTGGTTAGGAATTGTGTAAGGATGAAGTTTGGCCATATAGATATAGAGAGCCGGTGATGAATAGAGGGAATGAACTGTTTGGTGTGAAATGATACCTCGGAGTTGGTATATGTTGCATTCCATATGTTGATGTAATAGTTTAGCAGAAGTTGCTTGGCTCGAGAAATAGGAATGGAGTTATAGGTTGCAGTATTTTTATAGCTGGCAGCTATTTTTGCTAGATAATCGGCTCGTTCGTTACCTCTGATTCCTGTATGTCCTCTGACCCAGTTTAGTGTGACTTCAGTTGTCTTCTTCAGAGTGATAATTTTCTTTCTGGTGTTGACTGCTATTGGTTGTGTAGTTCTTTTGTTAGAGATGGCCAGAAGTGCTGCTTGCGAGTCCACGTGTATTGCATAGGAAGTGTTTATATTACTTTGTTGTTGGATCCAGTCCACTGCCATTTGGATGCCTATAAGTTCTGCTTGAAATATAGAGCATTCGTTGTCCAGTCTACGTGACTCGGTGTAAATCTCTTTTGAATTTTCTTCTACGACTAATCCAGCTCCGATGTGGTTTTCCGTTTTTGATCCATCTGTGAAGATCTGTATGTTGGCTGGGATAACTGTACCTCTGTAATCTATTGTTATGATGTTGTCTTTCGGATGGATTCCTCCATATCTAGTTAATACTTCAGTCTTCTTAAGTTTGGGCAGGTTGTTACTCGAGATAAAGTTTGCTTAGTCATTACTGGTGACTATTTAACTCATGCCCCAAATGAGAGTCAATGACAAATGGCGTTTCAATGAATTTTAATTTACAACCAATCACAGTCGTGTTTCACCTGGAATTTATCAATTAAGTTTATCGTATTAAAGGAAGCTCCTCTTTTTTAACATTCTGAATAGGCCAGAGCGTTATTTTGCAGTGACTGACTCTCTAAGAAATACGGCTACTAGATTGTATATACAGTGCACGAATGTAAACAGATACTGCTTGCGGGATATAATAGAAAAACATTCGTAGTAATTGATTATACCACAATAAAAAGAAACCACCGTTTGCACTTTCATAAACGTATTATTTCCTAGGAATTTACGTTCCACAAAAATGTAATTTACATCATATGACATCATAAATTAATTAATCGCCTAGGCCTATAATGTTGGTTATAAACAGTTTGATGTGTTTCACTGTTTCTCGACTAGGGTGCATTCTTACAATATTGCGATCTTTTGGCAATAAATAATATGATCTGGTTGCAGTGGATGAACAAATGAAGCATAACAATCGCTTCTCATTTGTTTTCAAACATCGCCGTTTACATTAAATATATAAGCATTTTAAATTACTATATTTAAATAGTGATTTGTGAGTAAACAGCTTAATTTTATTCGATAAATAGTCCTAACAAATGTCACTCTTGATCTCCAAATTCCCTAGATAAATTGGAAATTACTCGTGGCATTACTTATGATAAATTTGATTGTGATATCATTTTCTAAATAATTATTGATATTGATTTATCGATACCACCATCGCCTAGTATTTGTTTTCCTGAATTCATTGGTTACAAATACGGCCTATTTGTGATAATTATACTACTTAATGTTATTTGCTTAAATATAATATATGTAATTTTAATTAATATTGGGTGATTAATAATAATTATAGGGTTTAAAATATGTCTGCAGTTGTATATATATATATATATATATATATATATATATATATGGAAATCCAGATTAGAGGAACTAGAAACATTGAAATTAGGAAAATTATGAAAGTTGAAAGAAATGTATTACAAACAATTGACGAATGACGATTAAGGTGAAATGGACAGCTCAAGAAGATGGCATCTGATAGTACCCTTGAGAAGATATTGGAGTGAAAAATAGGAAAAGAAGAAAGTAAAGACCTAAAGAACGTTGGATGGATGGTATGAGAAAATCTATGAGTCAACTGGGACTTACAGATGGGGATGTTCAGGACCGCCACAACTGCAGAAGGCGAATTTCTTGAAGGTGACGGAAAACCACTGTATTTAGGATGAATTCCGAAATATATGATACCACATTGTTTTTCACTTGTAGATTAGTAATCCCCCCCATATTTTGTAATCGCGCAACGAATATGTGTAAATAAAAACCTTATATACTCGCCGACACACGTCCCTAATTATTCTGTCGTTAGATGTGGAGCGAATTCAGTGTGGCGAATTATAATCAATAACACCCGAATAAAATTGAACGCCTTCAATATATAGGCCCTAATTATTTATAGTAGGAGCTACTTTTTCTCTCTCTTCACAACTGTCTTCCTTTAAAAGGTTCTTTATGATGGCCTACGTACATCAACTTTTGTCAACTTTATTTCATTTTCTTGAAAATCGATATCTGAATGTGAATTGCATGAACAATATAATTTACTGGTGCTGTTATTTATTTTATTACCTAATAAAAATAACAGTTTTTGAGAACAAAGTTCTTAGGAAAATTTTTGGACCAAAGAAAGATAAACAGACTGGCGAATGGAAGAGACTTCATAACAGTGAGTTACATCATATTTATAAGAAACGAGATGTAGTAACAGTTAAATCTCGTAAACTGCGATGGACAGGTCATATAGCGCGAATTAGGAATAAAATAAGGGCATGGAAACTACTTTTAGGAAAACCAAGGGAAAATGCCCAGTTAGTAAACCGAGAATGAAGTGGGAGAGTAACATCAACCATGATTTGAGGAAGTAGAATATAGGGATGTTAGAAGGAGAAATTGAGGCTCCGGAGATAGGAAATGTTAGAATCCCAGTCCTGTTGTATGCAGATGATTTAATTATCTGTTCCAAGACAATCAAGGGATTGCAAAGAGGTCTTGACCTACTGGAAATATACTGTAGGAATTGGGGATTGACTGTAAATGTTAGTAAGACAAAAACAATGACCTTTAAAAATGGGACGGTTTTGGTAGAACAGAGGAATGGAAATACAGAGATCAAGTTCTTCAAAACGTGAAACATTTTGAATATCTTGGTACGACGTTGAAAATGAACGGAAAGTGGAAAAAACACATTGATATAGCATTATTTAAAGGGAGGGGACAACTTAACAGTGTACTCGGTATTCTGGGACGAGTGCCTGATATTCCAGTCAGCACATTAGAAAAAATGTATGGAGCGATGGTCAGGCCAGTAATGCACTATAGTAGTGAGATTTGGGGTTTCCAAAGAACGGAAATACTAAATAAGGTATATACCGCATTTTCTAAAGTATATTACAGGACTTAGTAAGGCCGTTTCTAACTGTGGAATTTTATATGAATTCGGGTCATTCCAGGACGACATTAACTGTAAAATTCGTGTACTCAAATACTGGTTGCGAGTAATCCAAGGTGAACAAACAATGCTTAGAGCAATTTGTTACGACCACCAAATTAAAAACATAGATGTTAAATTTTGGGCAGACGAGGTTAGGAGAGAACTCCAAAAGATTGGGATGGGCTGGATATGGGAAAAAGGGACTGAAAATCGCAAGAACGTGTGGAGAAAAATAAGGAGGAGGTACTTAGATATAAACCAACAAGATACCTTCGCCGAATGTTCAGGAAAACGCTCACTGTGTTTACAAAGAGACCTAAAACACGTCTGGGGAAAGAATCGTATATACTCAACCTAGGATTTAAGGAGAGATCAGGGCTTGCTTGGTTTAGACTAGGGGCATGGAAATTTCTAAAAATTAGCGACGATCACGATATGCGAATATGTCCAATGTGCGGGAACTTTGAAGATGAGATACATATATTAGGAAAATGTAATGATTTAGAATATTGGAGACGTCAGTTATTACCGGAAAGATTTCTAAATTCAAATCGGGAAAGATTGGCATGCTACGAGTTATTGGTAAATCCAGAAAATTGGATAAACCTCGGTAAATTTCTGGACAAAAACGCGAAAAATAAGGACAACACTCATTCATGAATAAATATATGTTATCAAAATGCAATACCATTAATTATTAACAATTACATATAAATTAATTAGTGTATAATGCTGTTGTGTTATTATTTAATTGTAATATTAATGTGTTTTCTTTATGTAATGTAATGTTAATGTTTTTTAGTGTATAATGCTATTGTGTTATTACCTAATTGTAATATTATTGTGTTTTCTTTATGTAATTGTAATGTTAATGTTTTAGTGTATAATGCTATTGTGTTATTATTTAATTGTAATGTTATTATTGTGTTTTCTTTATGTAATTGTAATGTTATTGCTATTGTGTTATTACTTAATTGTAATATTATTGTGTTTTCTTTATGTAATTTTAATGTTAATATTTTTAGTGTATAATGCTATACTTACTTACTTACTTACTTACTTACTCACTGGCACTATCGAACCCGAAGGTTCATGGCCGCGCGGACATAAACTCTCCATACATCCCTATCCTGAGCTAATGCTTTCCAATCATTCCCTGCATAATCTACTTCCCTTAAATCATAGTTAATGTTGTTCTCCCACCTCATTCTTGGTCTACCAACTGGGCGTTTTCCCTCTGGCTTTCCTACAAGAAGCTTCCATGCATGTCTTTCATTCCCCATACGCGCAACATGTCCTGCCCATCGCAGTCTACGAAACTTAACTGTTCTTATTATATCTGGCTTCCTATAAAGACCATGTAGTTCATTGTTATGTAGTCTTCTCCATTCACCTGTCTGTTCATCTCTCTTTGGTCCAAAAATTTTCCTAAGAACTTTATTCTCAAATACTCGTAATCTCCTTTCCTCCCTTAAAGTAAGAGTCCATGTTTCGCACCCATATAATATAACTGGTAGAATAATAGTTTTATATATCTTCAGCTTATACGTTTTTTGAAAGGAGTTGGGACATCAAAAGTCTCTGCAATGCATAATAGCATGCATTTCCAGAATTGAGTCTATGTTTCATTTCTTTGTGCATCTCATTCCTATTTGTGATTATTGTTCCTAGGTATTTGAATTCAGCCACTTCCTCAAAATTTCCCTCATTTGTCATTAGCTGTCCATTTCCATTATATACTGAACTTCTACGTGTGACCATATATTTAGTTTTACTGATATTTACTTCCAGTCCTAATTTCTTAGTGTTACTCAATAGTGTGTGCGTGTTGGCCTTTAGTATCTCCTCGCTATCGGCCAGTAGTACTACTACATCATCAGCATAAAACTAACAGCTTATTAATACCATTCAGTTGTAAGCCTTCCTCATTCTCTACAGATTTAATGGCATGCTCTAGTACAAAATTAAATAGTAGAGGAGATAGTGCATCTCCTTGCTTCAACCCATTCTGGATTTCAAAAGTGTCTGAAAACTGTTTGCCTACACGCACCCTACTCTTTGAGCCATTTAGACACATTCGTATAATAAATTAATGAGTCATTTTAACATCTTACCTCATATTTCGTATAAGTCTAACTAACTTTTTAGGAATTCCGAACTCCAGCAGGATACTATATAACTTCTCCCTCTTAATTGAATCATATGCTTTTTTGAAGTCTACATATAGTTGATGTACAGTACCGTTATATTCCCATTTCTTCTCTAAAATCTGTCTTATACTGAAAATCAGATCTCTTGTAGACCTGTTTCTTCTAAATGCACATTGATGATCTCCTAGAATGTCATCAATATAGGGAGTAAGTCTGCTTACTAATATATTTGTTAGAATTTTGTACGAAGTTGAAAGTAATGAGATGCCCCTGTAGTTGTTGCAATCAGTTTTATCTCCTTTCTTATAAATTGGTATGATAATTGATTCCTTCCATTCATCTGGAAGAGCTTCTTTTTCCCAAATCATACTAAGCAACCAGCGTATCTTGTCCATCAATTTTTCTCCCCCTGATTTTATCAGTTCTGCTGGGATCTCATCTGAACCTGATGCTTTATACATCTTCAATTTTTCAATCGCCATTTCAACCTCTAATGCACTTGGCTCTGCGACTAGCATTTCTGCTGTCTGTAACTTATCCTCCTCAATGTCCTGTTCTGTATGTATATTTAATAGCTGATTAAAGTAACCTTTCCATCTATTTAATATGCTCTTAGAATCTGCAATCATATCCCCATTTTCATTCCGAATTATGTTGATATAATTCTCTAATGTTCCTATTTTTTGCATTCATTTCAAGATCATTAATCTTCTCTCTCAAATATTCCCTCTTTTTACTCTTTAGTAACTTGGTGGTTTCCCGCCTAACACTACCCAATTGCTCTAAATTTACCTCATTTGTCTCGTGTAACCATTTAATTTTTGCTAGCTTTCTTTTCTTTACAATGTCGGCACATTCCTCATCAAACCATTTCTTGTTTTGCCTCTTTTTTAAACAACCTATGCTTTCTGATGCTGACAATTTAATAGTATCTCTTATTGCCTCCCATTCTTTATTTATATCAGTTTCTTCTTCGTTTGCCACATTGCCATCTGAAGATACCAGTACTTCAAATCTATTAGCAATTTTGATTTGGTATTCTTGCCGCATTCCATCATTTTTCAAGTTTTTTAATTCATATTTTACAGAATCATCTTTAGCGTTCGTCCCTCTCATAAGCGATAGCCGTTGTCTGATTTTCACTCTGACCAGATGATGATCCGAATTGCAGTCTGTCCCTCTAACTGATATAACATCAATGATGCTACTGTGCCAGCGTTTATCCACTAATACATGATCTATCTGGTTCCGAGTTTCTCCATCTGGGGACGTCCAGGTGTATTTATGAATATCCTTATGCTGAAATGTTGTGCTCTTAACAATGAGATTCTTTGATGTGGCAAATGTGACTAATCTAACCCCGTTGTCGTTACTATCTTCATGAAGACTGAATTTGCCTATTGTTGGTTTGAATATCTCTTCCCGCCCCACTTTTGCATTAAAATCTCCTAAGACAATTTTCATATGATATCGTGAAAGGCTATCAAATAGGCATTCTAATTCTTCATAGAACTCATCCTTGATCTTGTCATCTTTATCTTCTGTGGGGGCATGTACATTTACAATTATAAAATCATGTCGTTTACCCTTTAGAATTATGTATGATATCTTATCACTAACAAATTTAATATCTCGGATAGCGGATAGGATCCTACTTCTGACTAAAAAACCCGTTCCAAATGCAGGTCTTTCTGCACCCCCATAGTATAATGCAAAGCTTCCTGATTCCTGACTACCTTCTCCTGGCCACCTAACTTCCTGTAAAGCGACTATATCCAAGGGCGATTTATCTAATTCCCGCGTTAATATCTCTAGTGCCCCGCTATTGTATAAAGTCCTAACATTCCATGTTCCTAGGAACATGTCCCTGTGTTTGAGCCTTTGGCATGGGTTCCCTGAAGTAGTCCCCGCCCGGAGAACCGAATGGGGGACTATTTGACCTCCGGAAAATTTTACTCCAGATGAACCCATGTCCGCATTTCTTGACGGTTATATTTTTACGGTGAAAGATCGTCACTCTTTCGCCCAAGGTACTTTTTTCGTCTGGCTTATCACCTTCGACCAGTCCGGCATGGGTAACCCTATCGGCAGCAATGCTACCGCCGGCATAGCTCTCAGGATCATTTAAGCACGCAAGCCACTCCACCACGACAAGGTAAAGATACCATGGAGGGCCAGTGTATAATGTTATTGTGTTATTATTTAATTGTAATATTTTTATTGTGTTTTCTTTATGTAATTGTAATGTTATTGCTGTTTTTGTTTATTTTTCTTTACAGTAGTACCAATTATTACTTTATTGTAACGGACTGTCAACAGCACGTACGGCTTAACTGCCGTGCGACCCATATTTGTAAATAATATTGTAAATATCTTACTTTTTTGTCTAATAAAGTCCTACTACTACTACTATATAGGGATGTTTGGAAAACATTAGCTCAGGATAGGGATGTATGGAGAGTGTATATCCGTGCGGCCATGAACATACGGGTTCGATAGTACCCGTGAGTTAGTTAGTTACTAAAATGACAGTTAAAGATAAAGTTTCCAATTAACTACCACTTGTATTATTTAGAGAACCCCCTTTCGTTCATAATACGGAAGTAATTTCTTGAATATCTCTTTAAATCTCTTTCCTGAATATGAGTCTATATTGAAACTTCCACCATCATCCTCTGTAAGTTCTTTCAAATCCGGCATGTCATCCTTTTCTGCCAGAACTATAGGAAGCGCAAGGCAAGCAGTCATTAGTCCAAATAGTTCTTCTCTTCAAATTCATCCTTAAGTTGTTCAAAACTAATTAAATCAGATTCTAAATGCATTGCTTTGCAATAATCGGCGAGTTCAAAATAATATTCTTCAAGTAAAGTGTCCTTGTGCTGGAATCTAACTTCATCATTAGGACAGTTGCACAGCAGATACTGAAGATCAAGTGCTGGTGATGAATATCTTGAAATTTGAAAATCCACGAATCTTATATCCTCAACTTTTCCAGTTTTCGGACAATAGTAAAATAACATATTATTCGTCCAACAATCACCATGATTCAAAACATTAATATAGTTATTTTTTGGTTTGACAATTTCAGTCATTCTCTCAAACATTGTAGGTGTGCTCTCTTTCAACTTCTGTGCATACTTTTCGTAACCCTCCCATTTTTCAACAGTCGCTGCTAAGTTATATAACATATCCTCCATATCCTTTTGTGATTTCTTCTTTTCCTTCTCATCTTCGCATTCTTTGAATAGACCTTCTTTATATTTGTCTGCAAAACTAGGATCGATTTTGTACAGTGCCATGGACGCAGCGTGAAATCTTGCTAAATTTCTTACAGCAAGTTTACAGTGCTCAAGATCAAGACCTTCTTTTCTCATCGCCATTTGGAAACCAAGATGCTTTAAATCTTCTAGAACAATCACATTCTCTATGGGACAAGGCAAACATCTGGCAGATATTTGTTGAATTTTTTCTTTTGCTGACTTTATGATCCGATGCATTTCTGGTAGAATATTAGTGTACATGTACAACTCTTTCTGAAATCCGTCCATTTCTGTTAAGATTTTCTTCATAAGTTCGCTCTCTGGAAGCGTTTTTATAATAATGAAATATTTTTCTGCATGGTTTCGTGTTGCGCTGTCCTTATATTCAACCATAACTCTGTACAGAATGCTGAGGTAGTTTTCTCCTTTAGGCACAGCTCTCTCTATTTCGAAATTGGTAACCGACACATCCTTTTTTAACTCTTCGGATAATACTTTCGTAAGGAATTCGAAACTAATCCAAGATGGAAAAGTGGAATCTCCATTTTCTTCTATATCCATTTTTCATCTGGAAAATGAAAGTACGTCATTACTGACAAGGGAACTGACAACCATTGCATGCCGAGACCAACCTTCAAATTTCTCCCAGAGAAGCGCCCTGTAGTCCAAACATGCATCTGCCTTTTTATCTGCAAGGCACAGAAATTCAGCAATGTAAGGAGCGTTAGTAAGAGCGGAGTGAAGTGGGGTGGGACTTGGCGCACCACAGGTAGTGAGGGTTATCCAATCTACCAATTCAGATGTTGTATTATTTCTCTTTAGTTGTAATGAGAGATTTGACAGTGTATTTTAGTGTCTTGCAGTTAAAAATGGCAGACAACTTTTTTTTGACACGGGCTTTGTACATCACAACACTTCTCTGGAAGAAATCTCAACGTAGGTTTCGGCATGCAATAGTTGACGTTCCCTTGTGAGTCTTAATATGACTTACGAAATTTTCTCAACTTAATTTGTGAGATATCAAGATTATAAACAACGTATGATAAAGATACATCAAAGAAAGTATTAGTTTAAGATCATGCATTCCTTTGTTTAGTGAGGAATGAAAGGGAAACTAGACCAGTTGGTAGATAAAGAATAACATTAACCATGATCTGAGGGAGATGAATTATACAGACTACTTTGTTCATAAGCTTCGCATTGAATATTGATATTCCTGTTTACTGCCCTTGTTAGTTTGAAGCAATCACGGTCGACTGTCACTGATAAATGGTCGAAATGAAATTTTCAGATCTTATCCGCAAGTGTTTCTGATTTGTAAGTTACAGAGTATTTAACTTCATTCTACGAAGATATTGTTGGACAATATGTTCAATTAAATCTTTATATAGGCCTATAAAAATACAGTCTGCGTATGATTGTGATTTATAGATCTCTAAACCACTCAACAAATCTTCATGAAAATTCGTACATACAGGTTTTCAGCTACAGCGACTGACTGACTGACTGACTGAGTGATGGCAATGACTGGCATTGCCCAGTGTGCCGTTTTTCTGGGAACCTGTTGTGGTCCCTTGGCGGCCGAATTCCATTGAGCTGTTCATTATGGAGTTTAACCACTTAGCCTTCGCGTGTCTTGCGGCATAGGTTGCTACAGCCAGTGTTTAGCCGCTATATGTTGTTATATAAAATTATAATGCGTAGGAGTTCACCTGGAATGAAAATTTAAAAATCGCTCTAACGATGTTGGCTGGGGTATGTAAAAGTAGATCTTAAACTAAGTCGAAGGAATATATATATATATATATATATATATATATATATATATATATATATATATAATTCATTAAATATTCTCTTAATTCCATTAATTAAATAGCATATTAAAATGCGATGTTGGGAATTGGTTTTTACAGAAAATTATTAAAAACCGAGGGATAACAAGGTTTTTAATTTCCGAGATTCTGTTAAAACTTCACAAACGTGCGTTGTACATTATTTTTGCATGATGGTGTTTTCAAACTAGGAGAGAATTTATAGACTATGCTACACTTGATAATGGAAAGGGTGACTTAATAGAACCTATAACAGAAGACGAGGTAAGAAATGTGTTGAGAACTGCAAAGAATGGAAAAGCGGCAAGTCCAGGAGGAATAACCATGGAACTAATTAAATATGGTGGTTCAGGAATTATAAGAATTTTAACTAGACTTTTTAACCAAGTGATAGAAGGAGATCCTATTCCGGATGAGTGGACGTTATCGTATATTAGTGCAATCTATAAAAATAAAGGGAATAAAAGAGATCCAGCAAACTATAGAGGGATCAGTGTTATAGCAGCAATTAGTAGAATGTTAAGTACAATTATTAAAATCAGATTGGAGGAACGAATACAAAATAAAATATCAGAAGAACAAAAAGGTTTCACAGCAGGTAAATCGTGCCTTGATAATATATTTGTGATTAGGCAGATTATAAAAAAGATGTTGGCTAAAGGAAAAGAAGTGCATATGGCATTTATAGGCCTGGAAAAGGCATATGACTCTGTACCCATCAACAAGCTCTGGGTGGCAATGGAGAAGTTTGGAATACCTAAATCTCTTGTACATTTTATAAAAAGAATGTATGATTGTAAAGCCAGTATTAAGGTTGGAAATAGAGTATCCTCAGAATTTTATATAACAAAAGTTTAAGACAAGGATGCGGGATGTCACCAACATTGTTCAAGATATATTTAGAAGATGTATTAATGAAATGGAATAAGTTATGTAGGGGAATGGGAATCAACATTAATGGCCATTTACTGCACAATTTATTATTCGCTGATGACCAGATTATAATAGGACAAGATAAAGAAGATATAGAATATATGATCAGAAAGTTGGATGCATTTGAGGTAGGAGGACTGAAGATAAATTATATTAAAACAGAATATATGGTAATCGGAGGAAATTCAGAAGACCTACAAATAAATAATATGATAATTAAATGTGTTGAAGAATTTAAATATCTTGGATCTATAATAGATAAATCTGGTACTTGTGAAAAATATATTATTAACAGAATAAATTGTGCAAGGAAGGCGATTAGATCCCTGAATGGTCTTTTATGGAATAGAAATTTGACCAGAAAAACAAAAAGAGAGATTATACAGACAATAATAGAAAGTATACTTACATATGGACCAGAAAGCTGGACAATAAATGAAAGGATACAGAAAAGAATCTTGGCGACAGAAATGGATGGATTACGGAGAAGTATGAGAATATCCAGGCTACAACATATTCGAAATACATATATCAGACAAGAAATGGATGCACAAGAAACTGTTATCGATAGGATAACAAAGAGAGCTTTACAGTGGTATAGACATGTACAACGGATGTCGGAAGACCAGTGGCCTAAACAGGTGTTAGATTGGATGGTACCAGGCAGAAGGACGAGGGGGAGAAGTAGAAGAGCATGGTATGAGGGAATATATGATGCCATGATGAAGAGGGGTATGGAAGATGGTCAATGGGAAGATAGGAATCTCTGGAAAGCAGGAATCAAGGGCAAACTGCTATAAAGTGGAAAGCCTGTATTAAGTAAGTAAGTGTTTTCAAAATAATAAATAATAGTAAAATAATAATATATTTATTGGAAATATTTTTGCTCATTATAAACAACTGACTGACGTTAGCAGTGGCCAATGTATATACGCTAAATGCCGAAAACAATTTAGTTGAGACTACAGAAAGCAGTGATACCAATCAGTCTTAAAATGGCGGCAAGTACGAATTTATTATTTTATATCGTTTCAAATAAAGTTAATTTAATTTAAAATGCAGCGACTTGAATCGTATAATATATATTAACACTAACTTTTGTATATATTTTTATGTATACATTGTACGTAGTAGGGCAGTGGTTTTACTTCCCGCACTGGTAGGTAATTTGTAATATTACAGTATAGTTAGTTAGTTAGTTATTCATAGGTTGGCAACCCCGAAATTTAGGAAATTGATCTTCCAATCATGATCGCCATTGCTGTAACTACGATAGAACGCACTATCGTGAAAAAAAAAGTTTGTTTAATGCCAAACCAGTTTTCATCTTTTTGGATAATTCGCTTCCGTTGCCCCCTCCAATCAGGAATTAATTATCGCAAGGTGAAAAATAATATAGTATTTCCCTGGAGATTGTTGGAAAATATTACATCAAAATAGGGATGTTAGAAGAGCTTATGTTCGCGCACCATGATCCTCCGTATTCGATAGTACCAGTCAGTCATTCATTTTTTCACTATTCTGATTTACATAAATTCTCTTAAAATATAATACATAATTTTATTATATTACACATTTATCGCTACATACATGGTTTCTGAAGGTTGTTCAATATTATTTAATATGTTTAAAGAAGTCCTTTCCTGTCGAAAAACAGGAGCACCTTCTGAAAAATTTCTCTGTACTTTTTCCTTGAAATAGTGTTCTTCGCGAAATTGGTATTTATATCTTCAAAATTGTCTTCTGTCACATTCTTCAAATCTGGGACATCTTCTTTCTCTGCTAGCATTAAGCGAAGGACGGTGCAAGCTGTGATTAGTCCAAAAAAGTTCTTCTCTTCAAATTCCTCCTTCAGTTGTTTAAAACTAATCAACTCAGATTCTAAACCCATAGATTTACAGTAGTCAGCGAGTTCAGAATAATATTCTTCAAGCAAAGAATCTCTGTGCTGGAACCGAACTTCATCATTAGGGCAGTTGCACATGAAGTATTGAAGATCTAACGCTGGTGATGAATATCTGGATAATTGGAAGTCTAAAAGTCTTACATCTTCTACTTTTCCACTTTCAGAATTATAGTGAAATAACATGTTGTTTACCCAACAATCTCCGTGATTTAAAACGTTGAATCCATCTTTTTTAGGCTTCACAATCTCTACCATTTTCTCCAATGCTGTCGAGCTGATCTTTCTCAATGATTCTGCATATTTTTCATAACCCTCCCATGTTTCTACAGCTGATGCTAATGCTTCTATATTCGCTTTAATGCGTTTTGCAATACTTTGGTCATTTCTATAAATACCTTCTCCAAATATTTCAGTGAAACTAGGATCGGTTTTGTAAAGTGCTAAGGATGCAGCATGAAATCTTGCTACAGCCTTAACTGTGAGTTTACAATGATCAAGATCGAGTCCTTCTTTTCTCTTCGCCATTTCAAATCCAAGATGTTTCAAATCTTCCATAACAATTATGTTATTTTTGAATAGGTAAAGCATTTTGCAGAAAGTGGATTAATTTAACCTTTAGCAGACTTTATGATTTTATACATAGATGGTAATATATGAATACATGTAAGACTCTTTTTCAAATCCTTTAATTTCAGATAAAACTTGTTGCAACATCTCGCCTTCAGGAAGTGACTTAATAATCATAAAGAATTTTTCAGTTTCATTTGATGTTTCATTTTTCTTATATTGAACTTCAATACGATACAGTACGCTCAGGTAGTTTTCACCTTTGGGTACAGCTCTGTTTGCAGTGAAATTAGTAACAAAAACGTCCTTGTTTAATTCTTCAGATATAATTTTCGTAAGTAATTCAGAGTCAATCCATGTTGGGATTCTCGAATCATCAGGATTATCGCCATTTTCCATGTCTGCTTATCTGAAAATGTAATATTTCATCGTTAAACTAGTTGACATACTTATAAAAGAGTATTAACTAATGTTTAAGAAAACTGACAAAACATTTAATCATGTTTCAGCTGTATTCTATAGTTGTAACTTTTTAACTTCTCTCTATTCTTGATTATTTTACCATTAACTTGATAAATTGGTAAATATCTATTATTTTTTGCCATCATTTAATAAAAATGCTGTAAATCAGTCTAGCCCTCGCCGATATTGTTATAATAGTATATTACAATCCGAGGTTGGGAAGTGGTTTTTACAGAATGGAGGAAATGATTAAAAACCGAGCTATAGCGTGGTTTTTGATTGCTGAGATTCTGTAAAATACTTCACAAACGTGTGTTGTAGGCCTACATTATTTTTTTGCACGATGGTGCTCTCAAAATAACAAATAATAGTAAAATAATAACATCTTTGTTGGAAATATTTGCGTTCATTATAAACAACTGACTGACGTTAGCAGTCTGGCCAATTTATGTACGCTAAACGCCGAAAATAACTTAGTTGAGACTACAGCAGGTCGTGATATTAATCAGGCATAAAATTGCGGCATGTACGAATTTATTTTTTATATTGTTTCAAATAAGGTTCAGTTAATTTAAAATGCAGTTATTTGTTTCGTTTAATGTATATTACAACTGCCTTTGGATATATTTTTGTATATACATCGTACAGCCTTGAAAAAAATTATGGCGCAACTCTTGATGGTGGAAAGTTAAAAGTTTTGAAGAGCGATTCACACGAGTAAGTTGTTACATGTGCTGTCTCATTTGAGGTCAAATCCGGCGGTATAAGGGGCCAATCATAGATTTATACCAATAGTTATTGAAAGAATTTCAACAAATAATTATTATTGAATTTCTAAGTTAAGAGAGTTATCAGATGACTGAAAGCAAGTAATGGTCTCTTAAACCAATCAATAGTAAATTAGCGCTTACTTTTGATGTAGTATTTGTATCGTTCGCTTCAGTAGAGCAGTCGGTAGGACGCTTTCGTGCGACGACGCAGGCCCAGGTTCGATCCTGGTCAGGATTTTTTTAATAACGTCGTTATTTTTTATAATGCCTACACGTTACCAGGCAACTTTATATAAATACATTTGTATGTATAGGGAAATTAATTAATTAAAGGAAACATCATATATAGAATAACGATTGTAAAATCTCGTTACTTTGTTTAAAAAACACAAGGCATAACAAGATTCTTTATTTCCACTAATAATGTAAAATGCGTCTGATTAATTTAAATTAAGACAAGTTAATATATAATTTCATTATACAAGTAAGTCATAGAGTGTTGCATCGCTTCATACAGAGAGCTTCTAGCAGGGCACGGTTGTGGTCTAGTGGAGGGAGCTTATATTTCCCATGCAGGAGGTCGCGTGTTCGATCCAGCTGTCTTGCTTTTTTTCTCTCTCTCGTCTTTATCTCAATTAACTTTCTTTGTTTTGTTTTATGTTTTTGCTTTGTTTTATTTACAGCATTTACTGCACTACTTATACACGCGAAATTATTTTTCATTGCACGACACACAACGAAATAGAACGGATTTTAGTTTCTCAAATAGTTGTATACTTGTGAACCAACAACTGACCTCTGGTCATGCGCAGTGGCTTCGTTCTGGGACTTGAAAATTACCTGTGCACCATCAATTATTTCAAAGGCTGTACGTAGTATACAAAAAGGACAGTGGTTTTACTGCCCGCCCTAGGTAGGTAATTTGTAATATTACAGTATAGTTATTTAGTTATTTATAGATTGGCAACCAAGAAATATAGGAAATTGAACTTTCTATCATGGTCGTAATTCCTGTAAGTACGACAGAACGAACTATTGTGCAAAAGATATGTATATTGTGAATTTACAATTTTTATTTAATTAGAAGTCAAATATACTAAATGATATCATCCCTGTATCAAATCTTGTAGTGAGAAATAGTTTTGGACTTTGAAAACAAGAGACAGTCAATGAGATTTATAAATGTCAATCACATACTTAAATCTCATGCACTATAATTAATTTAACAATTAAAATTTTCAATCCTGTTGGGGATTGAACCCAGCAATTGAATTAACAGCATATACAAGAGAAATATTTGAGTTTAGATTGGAGTTTCTCAGATAGCTCAGCTGAAAGAGCATTCGCCTAGAGTGCAAAAGAAAATTTCGAAATGAGACACGTCATCACTAGGCTGGCAATCCACGGATTCCACCACCTGATACGCAAGAACAAAAAATTCCATGAACCAAATATAGACTGTAAATGTATTCTATTCGAAAAAACATGTGACCGATATCACATGGAGCTATGCACAAAAAGAACAAAGACAATTTGTGAATGTGCAAAAATGTAAATTAAAAATATCTTACTTTAATCCTGGCTATTTGGCTGCAATATATATATATATATATATATATATATATATATAATTTAAATGTTTAAAAAATGTATACTAAATTAAGATTATTTTTCCCTTCGCTTTAGACATTATCACGAAATCAATTAATGTTGAGTAGTGTAACTGTGTTATAAATAATTAAATTACTATCGACTTATCGCCGGCAGACGCGGGAGATATAAACGCTTAATATGAACTTGTATCTGCAGCAGAAAAATGGTACGTTTCTATATAAAATTTCCAATTCAAAACGCTATCTACCAGTCCCTTCTACAAGCCATAGAAGTTCGTAATTAGAATTCCCGAACATTCTTTATATATTAGTTACATCGTCAACCAATTATTAATCCTAGAAGACTGTTACGGACTGAATATATCTTTAAGTTCCACATAATGAATGTATTGATTGTATAACAATATTATATTCAGCTGTTTGTATATACCTAAAAATATTCATTTAGGGAGCTTTAGTTCATTTATTTTGTATTATTTTATATTGCTCCGTGTTTCGTTAGTCTTTTTCTTCTACACTTCACTTTCTAGGCAAATTTCCTGTTCCGCCTCACAGTTGTTCTGTCCAAATTTTCACTGGCCTTCCTGCATTCCTTGAATCTCTTGGCTAGTTAAATGCTGCTTTTGGTAATTTTCTTACATTTATTCTATCTACATGTCTAAACCATTTATCTCTATATTCTTTGATTTTATCATTCAATGGATATATATTTATCTCTGTTCTTGCATCTTCAGTCTTTATCCGATTCAATCTTGTGCAGTCTTTTGTTCTTCTAAGGAAGTTTATTTCTACGCTTTGTATTCTACTTTGTAATGTTTTGGTCATTATCCAAGTTTCACTCCCATAAAGTAATGCAGGAACTGCCAATGTTTTATAAAACTTCAATGTTTCGTTAGTACTAGGTAATATTATACACCACATCCCCAATTGCCTTTTGTTTACTCTATATTTTAATAATATTTTAAAATTGTAATAAGTACGTTGTTTTTTTTTATGATTTTACTATTCTATGATTGAGTGGAACAGGTATCCCTATAACCTTAACTATGCCAGCTTAAATAAAGTATTATTATTATTATTATTAATATTATTATTATTAATATTATTATTATTATTATTAATATTATTATTATTAATATTATTAATATTATTAATATTATACTTACTTACTCACTGGCACTATCGAACCCGTAGGTTCATGGCCGCACGGACATAAGCTCTCCATAAATCCCTATCCTGAGCTAATGCTTTCCAATCATTCCCTGTATAATCTACTTCCCTCAAATCATAGTTAATGTTATTCTCCCACCTCATTCTTGGTCTACCAACTGGGCGTTTTCCCTCTGGCTTTCCTACAAGAAGCTTCCATGCAAGTCTTTCATTTCCCATACGTGCAACATGTCCTGCCCAACGCAGTCTACGAGACTTAACTGTTCTTATTATATCTGGCTTCCTATAAAGACCACGTAGTATACAACAATGACTACATGGTCTTTATAGGAAGCCAGATATAATAAGAACAGTTAAGTCTCGTAGACTGCGTTGGGCAGGACATGTTGCACGTATGGGAAATGAAAGACTTGCATGGAAGCTTCTTGTAGGAAAGCCAGTATTATTATTATTATTATTATTATTATTATTATTATTATTATTATTTATTATTATTATTATTATTATTATTATTATTATTATTATTATTATTATTATCGCACTGGTGTTCTCGAGTCATCTCTTCCGAGCACAAATGAAAAAGTATTATCTGACAGGAGACTCAGCATGACCCAGAAAACTTAAAGAAATATTTTAAGTGCAAAAAATAAGCAGGGTAGGATATTGTGATGCATAGTTCTGCAAGAAACACATTCATTTTGTTCTCAAGTGCAACTGCAATTTTTATATATTTAAAATTTGAATTATATCACCGTGGGATCGCCTCAGACTTTATCGGAAATGAGTACCAGACTCATGTTCTGGGGTAAAAGCGGCCTTCACGCAGTATGACAACCCGTCAGACATCTCGTGCCGATTGTCTAAGAAGGTGGTAACCTTAACCTCGCACTACCCTAAGGGCCTCTTGAGGCCTGTAGTGGGATCACTTTACTTTATAAAATTACGCAAGATTATATGTATAAGAGGGTTGTGTTTGAATATTGTCATCATCATCATCATCATCATCATAGTCCATTCACGAATTTAGGCCATATGTTGACCTGTTTCGGCCTCAAGAGAAACACCATCCAGCAGTATTTTGAGTGGACGTCCTGGTCTTCTTCTTCTTCTTCCTGCAGGTTGATATCTTAACATTTGCTTGGGTATCCTGTGATCTTCCATTCGATGACATGTTGCATCCGTCTTGACTTATAATCAGAAATTTTGTTTTCTGAAGGTTCTATGTGTAATTCTTCTAAGATGTCTTTTTTTCTTTCTTTTTTTTTTGTGATCTAGTAGTGTGTATTCTGCAGTCCTCCGAAGGTATCTCACTTCAGCAGATCTAAGTATCTGTATATCCTTCCGTTTCAACGTCCATACTTCGCTACCATACAAAAGAGTTGGAAGAGCCAGTGTTTTACACACTTTTAGTCTTGAATGTTTTTGGACTAACTGTGGTTTGAAGATTTGAATAATGTAATTAAGTAAATAAATAGACTTGAATATGTTCCCTTTTTAATTATAAAGCCTCTTGTCTTTTTTGATAATTTGTAATGTACTTTTGCCTGCATACTTTAATGATCTGTAAAGCCTAAACTTCCGGGCTCTTCCTATTATAGAGTAATGTATTGTTTTTGTGTTAAGCATGTGGCATGTTCTTTGAACCTTAATCAAGCGCCAGTAATGCGACTACTAACTTAGTTGTCAAGGATGATCCTCAGTATAACTTTGGACCGTGATAAGATGGGTTCTGATATATTACAAATAAAAAGTAGAAAGTATCTACTAATCAACGCCCAAATCGTTAATGTGAACATTTATGAACTTATTCAATAATGTGACACCAGATACCATGGGTTCCTTATATCAAAACATTCAACTAACCTAAAAAAACCTGTGAAAATTAATCGGTAGAATTATTTTCCACTCTGTATATTTAATAATAAAATGGGATTTTCTTTATTTTGGTAAACAGAATTCGATAAACATCGAGGTGAAACACGACCGTCATTGGTTGTGAAACAAAATTCTTTGAAACGTGATTGGTCATTGACTCCCATTTGGGACATGAGTTAGTCACTATAATTATTATCATCGTCATCGTGTAGCTTCCAAGGAGACCTCTAAAGGGCTATAGTATTTTTGATCACAAACGGAAAATGTCGACTTCGAGAAGAACTGAGCATCATTAAAATCATAAGCGTTTACCGAGATAACTTATGTGGGCACATATCACGGATGTCCAGTGAAAGGCTACCTCAGAAACTGTTTGCCAATCATGGAAGGCCGAAGAATCGATGAAGAAACCCTCTCTCATGGGGCCGAACAGACCAAAAGGCCTAATGCTTGATAGAATTTGATTATTAAGACTCATCATCACCGAAAGTATAAGAAAAGATAAATAAGTTAGACTATTAAAGAAAACACTTCTGGCAGAAGAGATGAATTAAAATAAAGCTTGTTAACAAACAGATAGAATACCAAACATACAAATAAGAGAGCCTATGAGAGGACGTATTGATGAAATACAGAAACGACAGATAAAGTGGTATGGATACATACGACTCAAGATGGCCAAAGAAGATTTTAGAATGTATACCATCAGGAATAAAGTAATTGGGAAGATCTGAACGCAGCTGGAAGAATGGTATTCGGGAAGCCATGAAAAAAAAAGAAGATTTGAAGAGAAGGATTGCTTATACACGAGGAAATGAAAATAGAGAACAAACGACACTAGTTTTAACAATTTCCTTAATACGTAATAATAATAATAATAATAATAATAATAATAATAATCCATCAATCCATAGTAATTCTGCCCGAGGGCAAGTCTTTCACTGAAATCATAGCATTTTCATACTATGCTTTGCAGCTTTACTATAGAATTATAGGTGTGTTAGCTTCCCGTTGCTTTCCACATCAGTGAAGGATGATGATGATGATGGCCGGGTGATTTTCGCGGACCATTGGGCCCTAAGCTTCCTAACATTTGTCTTACAGGTGAGGAAAAATCCCGAAAAAAAAACCTCACCCAGGAGCCTGTCCCGACCGGGAATCGAATCCGGGCCTGTTGCGTGACAAGGCAGCACGCTATCTCGAAATCACAGCTGTGGACGATAATAATAATAATAATAATAATAATAATAATGTATAATTCTGGCATAATATGAGGTGGTTAAATAAAAATTAGTATTGAAGAAAGAATTGTTTATATAATTAATATTAAAGGAATTAAACACAATGTGTACAGTTTGTGAAATGCGATGTGCTATTCGTCCTTTGTATAGTGGGGTATTGATAAAGTTCTTTGTGTGCAATCAAATAAGTAGTATTGTGTTCATGATCGTTTGCAGAGTTTATAAGCACATTCATTGTCAGTGCTGTGGAAACCATTTATGCTGCATATTTGTTGGTAGAATCCGTGTATTGTTCCTCGGATGTAAAGATGTCTCAATTCGTAGCCGGCCGCCTTCCATTCCCCTTCTGTCATTGCCGGTGTTCGGTGGAAGGCAGGGTCGATTTCTGCTACTTCCTGTGCTTGTTCTTCCAGGAATTTTTCGCAGGCTTGTGTTGGCGTTAGGTTGTGATCCGATATTAGATATTTTATAAAAGTTGAAGTTCCCGCCAATGTGTACACTAGTCGGGTTGGTGCATGTTTCGATACATGGAGTGTTTTCTTCAGGAATCTGGCCTTGACTCTGTCCAGAGCTTTGATATTGTTATAATTCAAGTGTGGTCATTAATTCGATGGCGTAAGAAGCCACTGGGGCGATATTCAGCTCAAATAGTGCGTTTGCCATTTCTAATGATAAGCTTCTATGTTTTTAATGTCCGTAGAATATCAAACATTTTAACCCTTGAAACAAGTTACTCCCTTGATAAAATAATAGTATTAGTGCAATATTAGAGTTGGTAGAATAGAGAAGGAAATCTTTGAAAGGAGTGTTAGAGATTGTAAGCCTGGAGGAAGAAGAAGCCAAGGAAGGGCATGCAAAATATGTATGGAGTCATATGAAGTGAAACATGCTTAAGGGATAATAAAAAAGAAAATTAAAAATAAAGTGTTTTATTATATTAAAAATAACAGTATAACAATAATAATTATTATTATTTATTAAACAGCGTTCTTTAACATATCAGGTTATAAGCGTCGCAATTCAAATCAGAGCATAAAAGGGTTCAGAGGTATTTTATTTCAGGCTTGTGGTTAATTTATGTGCATAAAATTTTCGTTATGGGATCCATATATTTACTTCTCTTCCGAAAGAAGCCAAGTATGATTTTTATAACCTAAAAAAATGCATTAGGTCCGATGAGGTTAATTCTGTCAACTTTGGTACCAGAGGTGAGCTCAGTTTTAACCACTGGTATATTGGTACAATTAAAAATAACAAAATTACAGTATTAGGAACATTGTACAGTTTTCATTTCAAGTTTTTATTTTTTATTTTCTTTTATTTCTTGCATGTTTCGGAAATGCTACCGATAACACAATAGTAATTAATTTTGAAATAAATGTAAACATATTATTGTACTATTCTATTACGATTAATAGTATAATTTCTTGCGTGTTTCTGAAAAGTACAAATACATACACTGATAATGCAATAATATTAGTACCGAAATAATGATAAAATATTATTGGACAATTATGTGTAACATAGGTAATATAGGGCCAAAATATTACAAATTTGATTACACTAAATAATTTTCTGTAAATGTGGAGATACCCCGTTAACATTTCATGAAGGATCATGGGGCACGTAATTCTTAGCTAAAGCCACGAAAAACAAATATGGTTATATTAGTCCCATGTTTCCACCGAATTAACACCAGGAAAGATCCAACTACTCATTTTATAGAAGAGCGAGTGAGCCTACTGGGGCCAATCTGAATACAAAAAGTGAAGAAAAAGTTAATCTTCCTGCTACCTAAAACAATACTTTTTGTGTGTTTGAGTGAATTTTACAATTTGAAACTTGGTCCTATATTTGTTTTCAGTTTTTCTTCTCACATTAATTATACCTTTATAATTTACACTGTACTTTCTAAATGTATTACATTCTACAACTGAACAGCACTCCAGAACGAGTATTTGCTCATTCGGATGTTAATACCGTGTACAAACATTAATTCTGCATACAAATTATTATGTTATAAAAACAATTGATTTCAACTCCATAGTAATTCTCTGCAATTGCCTATGCATTGTTTCGTAATACAGAATGTTTGTCTTGAAAACTCTTTATTATATACGCGTATAGGCTACATAAAATAATATATTTTGTTAAAAATGTAGTTAGGGTTTTAATTAACGATGCTCTTTGACAGTTAAAGCCCTTAATGTCTCAATACAAATATGGGTATAAAAGGCCGGACATCTTTTGCTTAGATGCATTTTTTTCAGGTATAAGGTTATTTTATGTGCTAGTAAATTTACGACATGGGATCCACGGATCTACTTAACTTCTGAAGGAATCTACCTGCAGGATATTTACAGTTTTAAATATCAATCTACCTCTGACGAGTTTCAACCCGTGATCGGGATTAGAGAAAATAAATGTAAACCGCTGGTATGCCTGTCATCCCAGTTACGCGGTCAAGTCATTTACTGGTCCGTTTTACTTATATTGTTTCCTGAAAAAATAGTTGAATGTGAACTTTCCAAATAACTGTTATTTTCAATATTTAGAGAACCCCTTTTTGTTCATAATATGGAAGTAATTTCTTAAATATCTCTTTAAATCTCTTTCCTGAATATGAATCTTTAGTGAAGCTACCACCATCACCCTCTTTAAGTTCTTTTCAATCCGGCATGTCATCCTTTTCTGCCAGAATTATAGAAAGCGCAGTGCAAGCAGTGATTAGCCCAAAATAGTTCTTCTCTTCAAATTCCTCTTTCAATTGATCTAAACTAATCAACTCAGATTCTAAATTCATAGCCTTGCAATAATCAGCGAGTTCAAAATAATATTCTTCAAGTAAAGTGTCCTTGTGCTGGAATCTAACTTCATCATTAGGACAGTTGCACAGCAGATACTGAAGATCAAGAGCTGGCGAAGAATATCTTGAAATTTGAAAATCTACGAATCTTATGTCCTGAAGTTTTCCAGTTTTCGGACAATAGTAAAATAACATATTATTTGTCCAACAATCACCATGATTTAAAACATTAATAGAATTATTTTTTGGTTTGACAATTTCAGTCATTCTCTCACCCATTGTAGATATCATTTGTCTCAACTTCTGTGCATATTTTTCATATCCCTCCCATTTTTCAACAGCTCCTGCTAGGTTATTCATAATGTCCTCGACGTGTTTTTGTTTCTTCTTCTTTTCCTCCTCATTTTCAATTTCTTTGAATATCCCTTCTTCATATTTGTCTGCAAAACTAGGATCGATTTTGTACAGTGCCATGGAAGCAGCATGAAATCTTGCCATATTTCTTACCGCAAGTTTGCAGTGTTCAAGATCAAGACCTTCTTTTCTCATCGCCATTTGAAAACCAAGATGCTTCAAATCTTCTAGAACAATCACATCATCTCTGGGACAAGATAGACATCTGGCAGATAATGGCTGAATGCTTCCTTTTGCTGACTTTATGATCCGGTGCATTTCTGGTAGAATATTAGTGTACATGTATAACTCTTTCTGAAACCCCTTCATCTCTGTTAAGAATTTCTTCATGAGTTCGCTCTCCGGAAGCGTCTTTATGATAATATGATATTTTTCTCCGTTATTTTGCTCTGCCCTGGCCTTATATTCAACCACAACCCTGTACAGAACGCTGAGGTAGTTTTCTCCTTTAGGTACAGCTCTCTCTATTTCGAAATTGGTAACTGACACATCCTTTTTTAGCTCCTCGGATAAAACTTTCACAAGAAATTCAGAATTAATCCAAGTTGGGCTCGTCAAATCTCCATTTTCTTGAATTCCCATTTTTATCTGGAAAAGGAAGATACTTATTACGGAAACATAATGTTAAGACATTTTCTCAACTTCATTCTTGTGATACCAACATTAGGAGGTTTTTATAGCATGAAATGAAACGCACAAGAACTAATTCTGATTCACCTTCAGCAAAATCAAAAGAGGTTCGATTAGTTTCACCTAGACAATCATTTAATACCGTTTATTCATCTGTTTAATGGGGAATGAAAGTGAAAAACTGAAACTTATTATAGGAAAACTAGAGAAAAGTTTGGTAGAATAACATTATCTATGATTTGAGGGAAGTGAATTTTACAGGGACCTACCTCAGGGTAGCAATTTAGGGAGAGTTTACGCCTGCGCAATCATGAATCTCCTGTTTCGATACTGCTAACGAATGAGTTAGTAAGTTAGTTAATTAATATGTTATTTAGTTTGTCTATTCTTCTATTCTT
Source organism: Diploptera punctata (assembly GCA_030220185.1). Classification (NCBI taxonomy): domain Eukaryota; kingdom Metazoa; phylum Arthropoda; class Insecta; order Blattodea; family Blaberidae; genus Diploptera; species Diploptera punctata. The sequence goes on along the minus strand of JASPKZ010001438.1, from coordinate 42,564 downwards.
GATCTTTTGGACCATTGTAGTGATTTGCATCTTTAAAATATACTGTATTAATGTACGTAATTGATTTAAAATATATCAACACACAATATACAGTGTCCTTTGATAAAGATTGGTATAGGCTATTTGGTAGAACAAACCTTAAAATGAGGAAAACATTGCTATAAACGAGGAATCCGAAATTAACATTTGTGAGTCATGGTCTAACTTAAGCACTAATATTATTTTGTACCAGATGATAATTTGAAATTGCTGTAGGGCATTTATTTTATCAGCCTGTGATCCTCCACTCCGCTCTTGAAATGTGTACGTGCTATTACATATTTGAAATGTATTGCCTAGAATTATTGTGTTCCTTATTGGTATGCAAATAAATATAGTAGACGCAATATGACAACAATGTTAAAGCTCTCAAAGGGTAGGCCTACATAAAAATAAAGTGAAATAGATTGCTAATTATTATATTAGGTCCTACATTGTTATGTTAACCTCTCTTTCAGAATCATTTTTATTTCATCCCTTATCTATAAAAGTTTTAAACAAGCTCTTACTGAGTTTAGGATATATAGGTGAATCAAAAAAAAAATGTGCGATGTGTTTCCCCAAGATATTTTTTTTCCGTAGTACGTTACATTAAAAACGTAATGTTATTCTCTCATCTCCTGTTTGCCTGTCTACTGGATAATTTCCCTCTGGTTTCCATGTCCTCTTTCATTCTCAAATCGTGCCACGTTCCTGCAACTTAGAGGTCTTTAACCCTTTGCCCCGCTCAATGATTTTTACTAGTTAGCTGTGGAGAGACGTATTCATTTTTGGGTATTTAAATTTTAAATGTCTTCTCGACTATTTTAATTGAAGAGTGGCATATGTGGAATAATTCTTTGAAAATAATGTGAAACAAATTACATCAAAATCTGGTTGTTTTGTAATTACGAATTTCTCCATGAAATAATTAAGCAAATATATAAAGATACTATATATATACAGAGTTTAGAGACTCGGGTTCAAATCCCGACTCAAGCATTCATTTTTCTTTTCATATCATATATATCTATATATATATATATATATATATTAAACTAATCTTAAATCAACATCTTATGGAGATGGTATTGTTTGCAATATCCATAACATATATTTTTAAAATCAATATATTAAGGAACCGTATTAATTAGGCAATTTCTAAATTTTAAATTCCAGTTGAAAGTATTATGCCAATGTTTAAAAAAATGACATATATTGAATAAATAAAACAATGTACACACAGAGAAAGTAGTATCATTGATTACATAAGCAATTCCAATGTTCGAATACGGATAAAGTATATTTGTTGAAATTTATTAAATTTACTTACTACTTTATTTGCCAATTTATTTTCTTATTACTCTCTCTATATATATATATTTTATATCTAAAGAAAAATTCCCCCATATGCCGTGATAATTTTAATATAATATACCGACAAAATATGAATTTTATACTTTTAAAAATAATTTATTATAATTTTGGTCTCCCATTACATTTTTCGCAGTAATTACCGAATTTGAATATTTTTTTTTTTAACTCGCTAATAGCTAAATTACTAAATATTTAATTTAGTAAGAGTACTCACCATTTTCGTGTCTAGCTGTTCTTCTCAATTGCATAATATACAATATGTATTGTTATATTCATGTAGTCACACATATCTCACTATGGGCCCTACTTAAAAATCACTGTACCTAAATTAAAATTTAAACTCTTTAAATTAACACTAATTTTTAATTTGAACTCCTCTCTCACTGTGATATAAATTTATAAGACCTCTTACAATCAGCCCTAACATATTTATTGTGTGATGTTCAGTGCGTGGCGCACTTTCAATATTATTTCGTAATATTCTTCCCATAAAATCACTCAAATGGAGATACTGCGATGTTTTTCGAATCGCTTAAGAGTCATTGCTTGTCTTACAATAGGACATACACAAATATCATCAAAAAATAGTCTCTTTTTTATGTAAATTTACTATAACTCAAAATAGATATAAGATGGTATCCGTGAATATATGCAATAGTCTTGAAGACGGTATATAGTATTTTCTTGTTTCAAAATTTAAAAATAAATAAATCAGCATTGACTTTAAATCCTCTTTATACTGCCCATGAATATATCAGCATTGATTGGTTGAAAATACCACATTAATTACGTACTAATTGAAGTCATACATCGTGCTATGTTTCTGACAATAAAAATATCTATCAAAAGTATTAAAATTCCAACTTAAGCTTTAATTTCATTTTGATATGTTTCCACCCATTTTAGTTTTATTTATTTGTTTCCTCTCAATTTTCGCGGCATATTATTTTCTTCTGAAATCAGGACATTGAAATTACTATCTATAGGCCTGAATAGTGGGGAAAAAATCTTTCGTTTGTTCCAGCCTACAAACTATGTACAACATAAGTAAACGATAATTTTTTTTTAATTCTGAGGGCCAATTTTATTAAAAGAGTAATAATATTCTTTTCTTGATTATCTCTAGGCTCGGCAGTTGACGCTTGGAAATCTTGTTCACAGTCACACGCTTGCTCTGTATAACAGTCTTGCGCTAAGCTACCCCTCTACTTAGCGTTCCAACCATCACTTTAATAATCAATTTTTTCATCAATCGCGGCCACAATGTCTTCACTGCACAGTGGATTGAAACTAGAAATAGTTTCCCTAAGACCTGAATTTTTGCTTTCGTTAATAATGGTTACAGATGAACCGATAGAGGTTTTCAAAAAAGGGTTCGGTACACAAAGAAAATACCGTTAAGAAATTTACGAAAATGTACAAAGCAAGCCTTGTTGCCACTTTTAATGCATTCCGCAGATACCAAACTATGACAAAAATAATAAAATTTTCCAAGAAAATAAATAGAAGTAGAAATACAGCCCTATTACAGTCTACTACGCTTTGGTACGTTATGCGGGGCAGCGACAAAGCACATTCAGTACGTTTTACTACGCTATAACGGGGCAAAGGGTTAACTGTTCTTACTACTTTTGGTTTCCCATAAAAAAAACTAAAAATGTTGACTGTGATGAAATGAGTCCTATTAATGAAAATCTAAACCACCAATTGTCGTGACGACTGAGGAAAACCAGGAAAAAAGTTTTCAATTTCTTCAACACTGGAGTTTGAACCCGGAACCTCCCGGCCAGTATAGTCGTTTGTTATGGATGAATGAAAATATTGTGGATTTCCTGATTTCGACACATCAGGCATTCACACTTCACTTTCTGGGCTAGGCCCAGGGCATCAAAGAGAGGCTGCAACCTTCCCGTTGGCTCTATTCTGCTCTAAGTTGTTACAAAGGCTCATAGTCGTGAGGAAGTATAGGAATGTGCCCTCCTGGATCACCACAACCACACATTTTAAACACTTGTGGTTTGTCAGACAAGACTATTTTTTTAAGATGAGATGAGAAGAAGGAAGATATGAAATTAATTATGCATTTAGTTTAGATATAGAGCATTGAATGTCGTACATTGACATTCCATTTGAATGTAATTGGATTATTGGCACGTTTGCACATTAAAAATCTGTGAAATTATACAATCTTAAACAGATTTATAAGTATATAAATTACAGATTTGGAAATATATGCATTGCACCTGTGGTCTCAAGATATAATTCGTAAAGTACAAAATAGTACCGTATTAAAAAAACACACTTTTTAAACTAGGACATGCACTATTCTTGCTAGACAAAAAAATCAAAGTAACTCGGAGACTAATAGATACCATGGTTACCAAATTCTTTGCAGTGTGACAGAAGGCTTGGGAGATGATCACAGTACACTTCTTTGGTCATTTTCCTACATAACTTAATCCTTCTAACCACAGATATGTTTAATACGACTGACGTACATAAATAATGAAGGAATATAAATTACTGTTCACCTATTTATCATAAGTAATGTCACGAGCGATTTCCAAATCGTCGGAGTGGCGTTTGTTAGGACTATTTAACGAATACAATTAACCTGTTTACTCAAAAATCATTATTTAAATATCCATCCATAGTAATTCTGCCCGAAGGCAGGTCCTTCACTGCAATCATAGCATTTTCATGCTATGCTTGCAGCTTTACTAGGGAATTGTAGGTGTGGTAGCTTCCCATTGCTTCCACACCGGTGAAGGATGATGATAACGATAAGGATGATGATAATGATGATGATGATGATGATGATGATGATGGCTATATGATTTCGGGGACCGTTTGGGCCTTGAAGTTTTCCTGATATTTGTCTTACAGGTGAGGAAAACCCCCGATAAAAACCTCACCCAGAAAAACTACCCCGACCGGGGATCGAACCCGGGCCCGCTGCGTGACAAGGCAGTACGCTATCTCGAGACCACAGCGGTGGACTTATTTCAATATATGTCGGTATTTTAATATATATATATATATTTATTTATTTATTTATTTATTTATTTATTTATTTAATATAAACGGCGATATTTGAAAACAAATCAGAAATGTCAGGTCATATATATTCACTGCAACTTGATCATATTATTTATTGCCAAATAGGATGGCAATATTGTAAGAAACACCCTAGTAGAGAAATAACGAACATATCAAACTGGTATATTATAATCAACATTATAGGTTATTCATTAATTTTTTTAGTAAACAACTCGGTAAAATCACGGAATCTGTTCATTATTTACTACATTCAATGTATTTGTTGGAGAAAAATAATAATGTTCTGAGCTATATTAAACAGGATTTGATAAATAGAAATCGATAAAGAGCGAGGTAAACACGAGGTGAAACACGACTGGCATTGGTTGTAAAACAAAATTCATTGAAACGTGATTGATCATTGGCTACCATTTGGGGCATGAGTTAAATAGTCCTAAAAAATGTCATCATAAACATTTTGTCAGTGGAAGCGAACTAAGTCAGAAGCGTTGGAACATAATAATCATAATTATCAAATTTAAATTGAATAATTAGTAAAAAATAACTTTTTTTTCTTTTCCTTTTTTCACCCCTGAGTTCTGGACAAATATAGCCCAGTAACGTATTAGCTTATGTTTTCGCAAGCTCTTATTTATAATTTTAGTATTTTGAACGCGTTCCGTTCAATTAATAATTTCCTTAAGTTTTTTTATTCAGTTAATCAAATGTTGAGCGATCATGAGCTCTATTTCATGTCACTTCTTTCAGAAGAAACTTTTCCAACTTTTTTTTTATGTGATGATAACGTATGTATATATTACTGTGGTGTTTGCGTTGAAGAATCTAATTTATAAAGATTATTCCAAATAACCAAAAGACGAAGTCCACTGCTTGTTTCTATTAGAAGAATAAATATTGTGCTATATCTAGATTTTCTGCGCTTTTCTTCAAATTTTGTTACAGAATGTATTTATAAACAAAATTATTTATTTTCCGATCAGTAAAACTTAAGTTCGTCTAATCCAGATACTATCATACACCCTCATTCCATGATACCTTGCTCTTAACAGTGCCAAAATAAATAAAATATTATTATTATTATTATTATTATTATTATTATTATTATTATTATTATTATTATTATTATATCTCCCTTATATGATATAGATATGTCTGATGCCACCTGGGGGCACAACCTGCTGGGAGAGGATTTTATATATGAACATAATGTATACTTTTTTGACCACATGAGGTTCAGGATAAATCACGTTGATTTCAAAGGGATGTGTTGGCATTTTATAAAAAATGAGTAGACATCTGATAAATCTACTGTAATTAATCATTAATTGAAGTTTTTTTATGTTGGATATGTTTAGGCTAATGTTTAAAAAGGAACAAAAAACCGAGTGTGCCTGTGACGTGGACATCAGCATTTTCATAGGCTAGGCCGCCCCAGCTGCAGATATACTGGCGCCATCGTTGATCCGTTGGGAACCTTCATTCTTTTACGTTCCCGGCACCGCTTCATTCTGTCATATGGTGTTTATGGGTACCACTGGATTGCACTTGAGAATCCCTTTCCAACCGTATATCATCTCTATATTTTGATTTGGATTTTTGACGAGTATAGGCCGACATTACATTATTTATTTTAATTTTTTACTTTACCACCATATGTATTCACTATAAGATAATTTCACAGTATTGTTCTATATACGCAATCGATAGATCTTCACGAGAGCTGACGATTTAAACTCAAACGAACGTCGTAACTTATTCGAGTCAAAATTTATACTAAACGAAAATTACGTGACATAGCGAAACGACCTCAAAATGGCGGCGCTTCCCCCTCCGCCTCGCGCGATGCGTTACGGTTCACACTCAACGTAACGAATTCTTTGATCTTTTATCTATCGAGTAGTGTAATTAAATTTAGGATGTAGATGACAAATATGTACCTGAAACTCCAAACTGTATCTCCCGATTTTGTTATCATCAGTTTTCTGAATTGCCTCCCACTTAAAGTAAAGTAAAGTAATCCCACTACAGGCCTCGGGAGGCCCTTGGGGTAGTAGGAGGTTAAGGCTCCCACTTTTTCTAGACAATCGGCACTTGGTGTCAGCCGGGTTGTCAGCCCTGCGTGACGACCGCCTTTACCCCAGAACAAATGTCTGGTACTCATTTCCGTTAGAGGCTGAGTCGACCCCAGGGCCATAGTGCCACCAGAAGGTTTAGGTCAGTTTAAAAATCCTGACCCCACCGGGACTTGGACCCTCGACCTTCCGACTTGTAGCGCAGTGCCTTAACCACTACGCTACGGCGTGCCCCCCATTGCCTCCCACTATGGACGCAAATTTAAAAACGTATTCACGTCAAAAAGCACTTTATTTGATTAATTGCCTCTGATTTTAATAAGACGGAGAGTATCGTGTTATTGCCCTAATACTTTTGATCACTTACATAAATCTATTTTATCTGTCTATAGTAAGCATATCGCGTAAATGTGACGTCATATTAAGGACTGAATTAAGTTTCGACTCGCAATTCATTGTGTGTTAATGAGCGTAAAAGATAAGATAACATACAGGGGATATCCACAACATTATTCATTGTCAAATCTTGACTATAATCACTTGAATATTTCTATGTGACAAAATAATACGGGGTTCCCACAAATGTTCTTTCGGGTTTCGAACACGTGTAACTTGCGTTTAAATAAACGTACAAACATGAAACTAGTATTAATGGAAATAGAAACTCAAAACGTTTTAGTTATAGCATCACAGTTGGCAACAATGACGTATAATTACATACAACATTGCGTATTGTTGAAAGTGAGAAAATGACTGGTATAGAGGATAGGCGAGCGTTTGTGTTCTCAATTATCGTGTTCATTAATCTGTAATTGTTGTTCAACGACATTTTCAAACAAGATTTGGTGAACATCCACCCAGTGGTCCTTCAATTCGAAAGTAGTACTCTAATTTTACAACAAGAGGGTGCATCTGTAGGAGGAAATCTGTAATTCCCTAGTAAAGCTGCAAAGCATAGCACGAAAAGACTATGATTGCAGTGAAAGACCTGCTCTCGGACAGAATTACTATGGATGGATTGTAGAAATGGTATTTTGTTAATGTAATACCAAGTAAAAAATTAAATAATGGCTCAAAAGGTTAAAATAAAATTTTGAGAATCATTGTAATTATCTAAGTCCAATATCCTGCAGCGGGCTGAGCTCCTGGAGTCAAATGTTGAGCCACATTTGGGAACTGTGATATTACAGTAAACTCTCCAACTTATAATTAGGATACAGTAATATAGAGGAAAGCCGGGAATTTGCTAAGGTTGCTTCGCGAACAACCGTTTTATTTTAAACCCCCCCCCCCCCCGTTTCACGACGACTAGAAGTCGCCAATCCGGCCTACTTCCCATGTGCATCATTAAATAACATTGATCTAATGAGATGAATGATGTAATAATTTCTTAATAAAATTCCGTTGAGGTGAATAGTCGAAAAGTAAAATATTTCGAAAAATTGTCAAAATGTTAAAATAATTTAAAAAAAGAAAAAATCAACCAATCAAGAAAACTTCGTAATGATAATTAAAACAATAATATTATCTAGATAAATTTGTTGTATTATTTTTAAATTGTATGCACTGCTTACTACTTTTATCCGTAACTCTTAATTCATAAAATAGACTTGTTATTAAGAGTGTAAATAAGTAGTGCTCATATGAAACAGCACTGTAGTTATACTGCTAGATGATTCACTTAAATATTTTATATTAGCTAATACTCGGCGTGTTTTTATGTTTAGTTGAATAAGTAAATGGAAAAATAATTATAAATTTCTATTTTTTAGATACCCCGTGCTGATTACTCGGCGTTGCTCGGAAATCTATTTATCCCGATCTTCTTGACATAAATGAACTGAAAGAACAAAAATTAACGTGTTTTATGTATAGTTAAATATGTAAAAGCAAACATTTACATCGTAATTATTTTTAGATACCCCGTGCTGTTTACCCGGCGTTGTCCGGGAATCTACTCATCCCGATCTTCTTGGCATAAATGAGCTGAAAGACAAAAATTAATGTAGTTCTTATGATCAGTTGCATAAGTAAAATTAAAAATAATTATAAATGTATATCGTAATTATTTTAAGATTCCCCGTGCTAATTGCCCGGTGTTTCCCGGGAATCTACTTATGTCGATCTTGTGTGAAGCGTAGAAAACAGGACACACATATATATTCGGTTAATCCTACGCGAAATTTTTAGTCAATAGGACAGTTTGATACTCGAAAATCTACTCCTACATTTGCACCTGGATCATTTGAACGCGACAGTTTGAAACAAAAAGAAGTATCTTTCAATGCTCAACGAAGTGCTGAAATGTCTGTCCAAGAATATGACCCAACAGCGACTGCTGCGACAACGGAAGAAACTGTCTGGCCTGCGACAACTCTTGCAACTTTAATGTCTGACATGATCAAAGCTAGTGAAGTTGCAAAAACTTTGCAAAGGGGATTTCGACCAGATTATTTAGCAATGAGTCAAGATCGCTGCTTTTTTATAAAATCAGCACGAAATAAACTCGAAAATACTGACCCTGAGAAGTTAGTGCAAATTCCCGATAGGCAACCGCCATTAGATTTTCTGATAAGACTTGTTTTTAATGTAATTGATGCAACAGTGTATTTGAAAGACAATGATCTCAACTCTAAATTGCGAGCTGCCATCAGAGAAGCTAAAGTTTGGACAAGCAAAGTTACAAAATCACAGGGCGTCCTCTTATTTCTTCTTGCATATAAATCAAGACCCAAAGTTTTAAGATATTATCTCCAGATAGCAGAAGCAATTGTGAATTTTAGAATTATAGATGCAATTAAGTTGGATGGATTTTTAAGGATTGTAGAGAAAATTGAAGATGGCCACATTACTAGAGCAGAAATATTTGAAGGAATAACATTGTTGGAAGAAATGGATAACGAAGAAGCCAGAAAAAGAGAGTTTCTCTTATCTTTACTTGAATTATCTGAAAAGGCAGCTGTCGAAGTGGGTCTGCATGAACTTACATCTACAGCTTATAAACTAGCACAGCACTATTGTAAAAACTACGAGCCTACGATGCACATCAAACTGTTGGCTACTTATATTGGTCAGAACCGCATCAACACAATTGATGAATTGGAAGCCGCTGTAAGATTTTTGGAACTCAAGATAATGAAAATGTAAACTTTGAGGAATTTGATGCAATCGTAGGTTTTGTAAAACCATGAACCAGATTAAACTTATAAATTATAATGTAAACCGTTTCATTTACTTCAAATTAATGAATGAATACATAAATAATCAATAATTATATATATTCCATATGTCTCTCATGGAGACTGTAAGCTCCCTAGCAGGAGTTTCTTGATCAAGGCTAATTTAGTTAGGTTCATTTCCTACAGATGTCAGTACGTGACAAATAATAACAAACATAAATTATTTCTAAATGTAATACGTAGTTAAATATCATTGTTAATTTGATCTTATAGAAAATAAAAATACCTTTCTCAAACTTATTGTTAACTTAAATATAGAAAAGTTCATTAGTTTTTATGAAAAAGTAAGCGCGTGATGCAGACTTTCAAATCCTCTCCCGACAAGTCGTGTCCCTTTTAAGCCCGTGTGGCGTGGGACACGTAAGAGTGCCTACAAATGAGAGGTTAAGCTAAGAATAAAAACTTGAAAGCAATGCTTTGTAGAGCTTTGTATTTCATTACAGCACCCAATTATGTGATGTTGACATATTTTCGGTGCCTAGTAGGCCCTATTTGTTTTAAGAGAACAATCTCAATAGTTACATTCCTTCGGAATTCGCTAATATGCATATTCATTAACAATTTACAGTAAACATTAAAGCTAAACACTAACTAAAAAACTAACTCACTGGATCTATCGAACCCGTAGATTATTGGCCGCATGGACATAAAAGCTCTTCATACATCCCTATCCTGAACTAATGTTTTCCAGTCATTCCCTGTATAACTTAATTCCTTCAAATCGTGATTGATTTTATTCTCCCACCTCATTCTTGGTCTAACAACTGGAAGTTCTCCTCTGGTTTTCCTACAAGAAACTTCCATGCACCCATTCCATTCCTCATTCGCGCCACATGTTCTGCATATCGCAGTCTATGAGACTTAACTGTTCTTATTATACCTGGCTTCCTACAAATACCATGTAGTTCACTGTCAGAAGTCTTCTCCATTTACCTGTCTATTCATCTCTCTTTGGTCCAAAAATTTTCCTAAGAACTTTATTCTCAAATTCTCGTAAACTCCTTTCTTCCCTTAAAGTAAGAGTCCAAATTTCGCATCCATGTAATGTAACTAAATGAATAACATTTTTATATATTTTTAGCTTAACTTTTTTAAAATGAGTTGGGACGACAAGATTCCCTCTAATGCATAATAGCATGCATTTCCAGATTTGAGCCTATGTTTAATTTCTCTGTGCATCTCATTCCTATTTGTAATTATTATTCCTAGGTATTTGAATTCAGCCACTTCTTCAAAATTTCTCTGATTGTCATTAGCTGTCCATTTCCATGATATAACTGAACAATATGAAGTAAACATTAAAACTAATCACATTGAACAAAAACTGAATTTCTGGAATCTGGTTTCATTTTGAAAAAACTTGCAACATTTCATAAAATATTGCGAGAATGTTTGAGTTTGTTGGCAAGGGCATAAGGGGGAGATCACAGTGTAATTGACTGTTATCAAGGTTGAATGTATTGCTATTGCAACATAGATCCATTATTCTCAAATACTGTACTGTCAGAAGTTGAAAAAAAAATTCAATAACTCCACTGTAGTCATCAAGAAGAAACAAATTTTGAGTCCACTGCGTCAACGTGGTAACGTGTCTTCCTGCAGACTACCGGATCCGGGTCCGATTCCCTATGGATTGGAAATTTTAATAGTAAAATGTTGAATTTCGGTGCTAAAAGAGGTACAGTTTTTGTGGATTCTATGCCACCATGCTACCTGCATAAATTCAAATAAAAAAAACTCACAATTTATTGTTTCAGTATGTGAATAGGCTAGTTTCATGGGAGAAATACGTATGTTGATATTTTTAATGTGAGAAATGCCTTGAAATTAAGCGAAAATTTGAGCTCGAAATAACCTAAAATCGTCATATTTGCTATGTAAAATATGTATAGTAGACTCGATATTTTAGTTTCCAGGCGGCATCAAAGGCAACTGTTTCTCTCTGGTTTAAAAAATACTTTGTTTACTGCCAGACAGAGTCGGGGAGTTGTTGCTAGAGGCTTCTAAGGCGTCGCTCCAATCACCAAAAACGGAAAACAGTTCTCTACCAATAATGTCTTCGCATTATAATTGGCGTATAAAATGACGTTTCTATGTCAACTCCACGTGGATATAATTATCTTAACAACGTTGCAACTATTGTCTTTTGCAGTATTATGATAATATAGTATGTTAGTGCCAGTGAATGAAACGTGACAACGCCGCTTGATATGCTAAATGCTTATCCGTGCAAAGAGACATACCTAACCACAAAACAAAGCGCCTGGAAACCAAAATACTGAGTCCACTACAATAGTCATTACTTAGAGAGTGTAACCATCTTATCACAAAATCCCGCTAACAAACAAGCGAACGCTAAATTAATCTGGTGTACTAACTCGCTCATTTTCTCATTCTAACTTGCCCAAACTAACACTAACGTCACTATATAACACTAACTTGCCCATTTTCTCACCCTAACTTGCCTGCTAATTTAGGTGGATTCCTGTAATAGAATCCCTTTATATGTGAGTAAGCATGTTGGCAATTGACTCTAGCGGGAACTTGTGTTATCACTAGGGAGCGGATTTTTTATGTAATAAAAGACAAGTGAAACCCTATAATTATTTGGGTTTTAATATATCATACTACCAAAAAGAAGATATAAATATAAAAATACAAAAATTTCTAAGAATGTGTGGAACAATAAGAAGAACTCTAAATAATAAAACAACTCAGGATACTCACTGATATTTTATAAAGTCATGGCCGTTCCTACAATTATCTATGGCAGTGAAAATTGGACTTTGACTCATACAGATAGAAAAAAAAAGAGGCAGCAGAGATGAAATGTTTAAGGCCAACAGCAGGCTACACTCTTATGGGCCAGAAAAGAAGTTCTGAGATAAGAGATCAATTTAATATTTTTAAATTGACGAATAAAATTGACAACGACTAAATTGATACGAACATCTACTAAGACTGTCAGATGATAGACCTTCTAAAATGATTTTAAACTACAGACCCACAGGATCTAGAAGTCAAGGAAGACCACTTACTAGATGGAAGACCAAATTTCTTGAAGTCGGAACGGGCCAGAGGGCGTAAGCCTTGATGTTGATGATGATGATAAGATTGCAATGTAGATAGTATATACTATTCAACTGTTTGTGTGTAAAACAAGATAAATGACAGCCAAAAGTCTTACTTCTCATTATACTATTCAACTGTTTTTGTGTGGAACCAAAACAAAAGACAGTCATAAGCCTAACTTCTCATTATTATTATTTTTTCAAATGCCCCAGGTTTTTGTCTTTTGACATTCCTGGTTTCTCTCTGGCATGACGTACTTGTAACCCACTTCTGAGGTTGGGACGCCTGGAAGGCGGGGTTACGTTGCCCCGATGATATAATGGGTGATGATTGATTTGCGCCAGGAGAGTCCCTAATCCTAAGCTTAACCTAAGATCAATATGAATGGTGATGATTGTGATGGCCATATGATTTCGGGGACCGTTTTGGGCCTTAAAGTTTTCCTGACATTTGTCTTACAGGTGAAGAAAAACCCCGATAAAAACCTCACCCAGAAAAACTGTCCCGACCGGGGATCGAACCCGGGCCCGCTGCGTGACAAGGCAGCACGCTACCTCGAGACCACAGCGGTGGACACTTCTCATTATACTACGTTGCAATCTTAACTTTTAGTACATAAAAATCCGCTCCTTAGTTATCACATTGGCCAAGATGGTGCTAGCAGTCACTTGTTCTCAGTTAGTATATTCACAAGTGGCATAGAATAGCCTAACTATTTTCGCTATCTTCATAAGGTCAATTTTTTTGGGGTTCGCCGAACAATTAAATATATATTACGCGCCACCCCTGACTTTAAATATGCAAGATCTCAGAAACGCAGATCACTTCTTACATGAATAACCAGTCCGTCACTGAGCTTCTGCACCCGCCTTCCTCTCCTAAACCCACGGAGATGGGTGTTTAAATCAGAATCTCCTTTGTTTACATTTTCCGACTATACAAGGTGTCTCTAAAGTTATTATTCATGTCCATGAAAACTATTTTTTTTTTTTCTTTGCATAAAATGTTAGCTTAGTGCAACATGTTTAGCACGAAAGAACGGGTTGCAACTGTTTGTCCATGAGTACGCAGATTGTCACATTAAGACGCCAGAACTGAATTTATCCATAAAGTCCGTAAATCAGCGGCAACAAAGGCACGCATTCGTCTGCTTGTAAACAAATTTAAGCGTACCGGCAGTGTATTTGATGAGCCATGTCATGGACGACCATGCATATCAGCTGAAACAGTGCAGCAGGTTGAAATTGTCAGTAATAGTCCGAACGCATCAACTCGACGCCTCAATGGGGAGTTGATACCCCTCGCAAACACAGTGTGGAAAATTGTACGTTTCACTTTACGAAAAAGTCTTTGTCACATCTGCTTGATTTACGAAATCGTATCACAGAATCAGCTGGTTTTATACGATTTGAATATTAAGGTCTATATTTATTTTCACATTTGCAACGAAAATTGATTTTATACGAAGGCAGCAAGAATTTCAAGAAGAGAGAAAAATAGAAACTTGGTTATAAGGGATAAAATGAAGATTGAAGAACTATTTTAGATTATATTTAAAACTCAGCAATTAAGATGGTACGGACATATCCAGCGAATAGAAGAGGATCGGCTACCAGATATGTTTTGGGATGGAAACCTGAGAGAAGACAAGGTAGAGGAAGACCTAATACCTCCTAGAGTCAAGGAATATATTTATAGGGCAAAGGGAGGTATTTTCCTGATATATGTATTTCCATGATAGTTCATGTTGATACTCTGTTCTGAAGTTATAATGTGAGGTAAAATATATTGAAGTATTTAGAACAAAGGTCATCTCTTTAGAGAACACATCTTTTTAATTCCAAAATTCTACTTGTAATGATAATATCATATTGAGCCTTCAAAATTAAGTATCACGATTTTACCAATATCACGGAAATAGGCTACCTGCCTTTACCCTACATGAAGGAGAAACATCTACAACCAGAAGATTGGATGGACCGACAAAATTGGCTATTAGAAATCGGGCGATGTCAAAGACATTAATCAACCGATGATCTATTTATTTTCACAGCTAATAGGTGGAATGTATATTTTCACCTAGATGGCGGTCATGCCTTCCTTCATTGAAATGGATAGTGACTTTAGAGACTCTCTGTAGTTGTCCCTCACTATAACTACAATGATAGAGGTTAAATTTCGGTAAAGAGAGAGAGAGAGAGAGAGATAATTATGATTAATGTCTGGTGTTAAGTACTTACATGAGAGAGATGTCTGATGTTGACTTCAACAACTGAACAAACCAACTGACTTGAGATAAGAGTGTTCCCGGCTAAACTCAGATGTTCATTGTAACAAATCGCTAGGTGACATGTATAAATATAGTGAGATAGTCGCAAAATTGCGTATCATTTCATCAGTTGCAATGATAATGCAATAAAAGTTTTACATTATGTTTGCGTTAATCATACTTCATTTTTTTTAAAGTTAATACCTGATTAGATAATGCTATTCTACATTTGTGGCAATGACGTTTCCAAAATGTCGACTAATCTTGACTCCTATAATTTTCTTTTTATTTATTATAACTAATTCATTATCGAACCCGGAGGTCCATGGCCGAGTGGACATAAGCCTCCATATATCCTTATCCTGAGCTAATGTTTTCCAATCATCCGCATCCCCTTTGTAATTCATCTCCCTCAAATCATAGTTTATGTTATTCTCCTACCTCATTCTTGTCCCACCTACTGGGCGCTTTCACTCTAGTTTTCCTACAGGAAATTTCCATGCCCTATTTTTATTCCCCAATTGTGCCACATGCCCTGCCCATATACTTACAAGATTTGTATGATAATGGAAATTATTATTATTATTATTATTATTATTATTATTATTATTATTATTATTATTTTATTATTATTATTATTATTATTATTATTATTATTATTATTATTATTATTATTATTATTATGGCTTTATTTTACCTGGCAGAGTTAAGGCCTTAAGGCCTTGTCTACCACTCAACCAGGTATTATTCGTTAAAGAGAATACAAGTCTTAGGAGGTCCTTGGTATAATAGGAGATTATCTACCACCTTTGAAGACAATCGGGACGAGATGTCAGCCGGGTTGTCAGACCTATGTAATGACCGTCTTTACCCTAAAACATAAGTATGATACGTATTTCCGTTAAAGGCTAAGTCGATATCAGAGCCTGAATGCCGCCTGAAGACTCTTTTAAGTCACTTTAAAGATAATTATCCCCATCTCGACTCGAACTCGCGACCTTTCGACTTGTATTTTATTGCCTTAATGAACTATGCTATTTCAGGGCTTGTCCCATGTATTTAATTTAATTCCACCAAATCTTGAATAGAAAACCAGCTGTAGGCATATATTTAAAAAGGAAGTACCACCTGGTTACTTTATCACAATCGATGCAATTCTTTAGATGGTATCGTTCTGTTATCATGTTGCATTTCTTGTAACATTCAGAAGAAAGAAAAATAGTTAAGCATAAAAATACCATGCGGATATCTTCGAATTCATCAGACAGAAACAAATGGTTTAATTGTATTTTTGTATTATAATTGCGTATAACTTAATGTGACGTGTAGAAAAAACAGCTATAACTAATTCTCTGGCACTATCGAACCCATAGGTTCATGGCCTATCATTACATCCCTATGCTGAGCTAATATTTCCCAATCAGCCCTTGTATAATCTACATCCCTCAAATCAAGGTTAATGTTATTCTCCCATCTCATTCTTGCCCTACCTACTGAGTATTTTCCTTGTGGTTTTCCTACAAGGAGTTTCCATGACCCTCTTACATTCCCTATTCGTGCCACATGTCCTGCCCATCGCAGTCTACGAGACTTAACTATTCTTACATTGGCCGAAAGCCAATATCAATAAAAACTAAATATTTTTTAATGCCTCAGGTTTGTCCTTTTTGGACATTTCTGGTGTTCTCTCCTGGCATTGGCGTAATGTAACCCACGTCTGAGATTGGGGCGCCTCGTTGCCCCGATGATATGATGGGCAATGACGATGATAGTGGTGCGCCAGGAGAGTCCTTAATCCTCAGCTTAATCTAAGATGAATATGAATGATGATGATTGCGTTGGCCGTATGATGTTCGGGGACAGTTTGGACCTTAAAGTTTCCTGACATTTTTCTTACAGGTGAAGAAAACCCCCGATAACAACCTCACCCAGGAAATTGTCCCGACCGGGGATCGAATCCGGGGCCCTGCATGACAAGGCAGCACCCCAGCGGTGGACATAAAAACTATATATATATATATATATATATATATATATATATATTTTAAGTGGCATTATTCAAATACGTACACCTATGAACAATAATTACTGATAGAAATGAGAGACTGAAAGAAATTAAACATTGATTCCACTCTTGACACGCATGCTACTACAAATGTCATCTTCTCTAAAGATATCCATCCATAGTAATTCTGCCCGAAGGCAGGTCCATCACTGCAATCATAGCATTTTCATGCTATGCTTACAGCTTTACTAGGGAATTGTAGGTGTGGTAGCTTCCCGTTGCTTTCCACACCGGTGAAGGATGATGATATAATGATAAGGATGATAATGATAAGAATGATGATGATGATGATGGCGATGGCGGCCTTAAAGTTTTCCTGACATTTGTCTTACAGGTGAGGAAAAACCCCGATAAAAACCTCACCCAGAAAAACTGCCCCGACCGGGGATCGAAGCCGGACCCGCTGCGTGACAAGGCAGTACGCTACCTCGTCTAAAGAAATGTTAAGCTAAAAATGTATCAATCAGTATCAAATGTATTCCAGTTATACGGATGCGAAACAATATATCTTACTTTAAGTTAGAAATAAATATTACAAGTATTTCATAATAAAGAACTTAGGAGCATTTTGGACCAAAGTGACGAACAGAAAGGCGAATGCAGAAAACTACATAACATTGAGCTATATGATATTTTTGTTAAACCAGAGGGAAAACATCCAGTTGATAGAGAAAGGATGAGATGTGCGGACAACAATCATTATTTGAGGGAAGTAGATTGTACAGGGGATGATTGGAAAATAATAGCTCAGGATAGGGATATATGGAGAGCATATGTCAGCGCGGCCATGAACCTTCGGGTTCGATAGTGCCAGAGTATTAGTTTTATCTGTTTTTCTACACGTCACAATAAGTTACACGCAACATAATAATACAAATATTTATTTATTTATACAAATGCAGGGGACTTTACAGAGGTCATTGTCCATAATTATGAACAAACAAATAACTGATAATAATTAATTAAAACAATAAAAACATCATAAAAAATCAGAAAGTTTGGCTCTTGCTTCCTAGTATCTATCCTTCGGGCGTAGCAGAGTGAAATGCCTGACACTGTAGCAGGTGGTTTCTGTCCATGTTAGTGTTCGTGGGGCACAGTGGGCAATGAGGAATTAACTGTAAATTCCAATTCGATGAAGATGAGCTGCAAGACAATCATGTCCTGTGTTTAGTCCAAAATTGATACAGCTTCCTTAAAAAAAGTATATATATATATATATATATATATATATATATATATATATAGCTTGCATTGCTCAATGTCAAAAAGGTTTAATTATAACATCGAAAAAGCGTCACTGCTATAAAGTAAAAATATTCTCTTTAATTCGCTTACTTTTTATAGTAGCTAACTAGGTGGCAGTGGAGACCGAGTTCCCGCTACATCTGGTAATAATAGAGAATATGATAACAAAAATAAATGTTTGTTCTGGTAGCGTAAGTGGTAGCGCACTGAGATATCAACTCAGAGGTCCGGGTTCAAATTCCGTCCAGGCATTTATTTTTCTTATCTTGTCATATTAAGCTTGCATTGCTCAATGTCAAAAAGTTTTAATTATAATATATATATATATATATTATATATATATTATATATATATTATATATATATATTATATATATTATATATATATATTATATATATTATATATAGACTCTCCTCCGCGTGGTGTACTCTGGAAACGAAAATTATTTCGGCCAAGTAGTCCTATCACATTGCAAGTTCACAACAACAAATAATACAAATATAAAATTTTTAAAAAAATTGTATCTGATTGATGAACTTGATGATATCCAGATGGTACTTTAATGCTTAAAGCTATATTTATTTTTTTCCAATGTTATTCAAAACACAACATAATAAGAGAACGATACAATCAAAATAATTGCATCTGACTATGATAAAGTGACCAGATGATACTTCATTACTAAACATAGTCCTACAGCTTGTTTCCTATTCGAGGTTTAGTGGAATTGGATACAATAAATGGGACAAGCTGGGACGTAGCATAGTTGGTAAGGCAATATTCTACAAATCGGAAGGTCGCGGATCTAATTAGAACAATTGATTTTCGTAGACTTCGATGTTAAGGACATATGATACAGGTGAATTAAAGAGGAGCATGAAAACTTATTTTGGTAAATTCAGGAGAAAAAAGCGTCCAGTAGGTAGGTCATGAATGAGGTGACAAAACAGTATTAATCGTGGTTTAAGGTAGGTGAATTATGCAGGGAATTATTTTAAAACTTTAGCTGGATTCAGTAGTGACAGCGAGTTAGTTTATCTATAAGAATGGTAGGAGAAATGTTAGGTAAATTAAGTTGTGTTCTTCATTTAAAAATTTTTAATTTCATAATTATTAGTAATCAGTATAATACAAATTACTTTATCAAGAAAAATTTCTAAGAAATATTCAAGATCTGTAAGTTTATGATAGATCAATCATTTCATTAAGTATAAAGCTTAGAATCACTTACATAACCTTCTATTCACCCTAGGATCAATTTTCTTGGCTTTGGAAAATACCACAAATTTTTATGCCTAGTTAACATTTGAAACAAACTCTATTTTCTACGGAACTACACTATCTAGGACAATAAGCATTTTTCAGCCAATTAAGGCAGGTTTTCTTATGGTACTGCTGTCATTGTTTTTTATCTAGCATAAATTGTTTTCATTTTACCAGGGTTTTCAAACCATATAATAATTTACCCATATGGGTACACATTTCTCTGAAACGAATCATCAGATCTGCACTATTCTTTTTATTGGCATTGTTTATGAGTGGCTTGAGGTAACTCACTTGAGAGCTTAACATATTTTATAAAAATTATTTACATTAAGATATTTATTTTTATTATTTTTTTGTTTTTTTCTTCTCTTTTTTTTTTCTTGAGAATAGTATATTTTAATAACTGAATATTTGACCGACTGGATACAGCTAGAAATTCTAAACATTCACAAAAAAATTCAAACTTCTATGTTACATAGGTCTTACCGCTGTGGTCTCGAGGTAGCATGCTGCCTTGTCATGCAGTGGGCCCGGGTTCGATCCCCGGTCGGGGCAGTTTTTCTGGGTGAGGTTTTTTATCGGGTTTTTTCCTCGCCTGTAAGACAAACGTCAGCAGAACTTTAAGGCTCAAAGGTCCCCGAAATCATACGGCCATCATCATCATCATCATCATCATCATCCTTATCATCATCATCATCATCATTAGCATCCTTCATCGGTGTGGAAAGCAACGGGAAGCTACCACACCTACAATTCCGTAGTAAAGCTGCAAGCATAGCATGAAAATGCTATGATTGCAGTGAAGGACCTGCCTTGGGGCAGAATTACTATAGATGGATGGATGTTACATAGTTTCTGAGAAATGTGTACCTGAAACTTTAAAAATACATTTTTTTGTAAATTAGTATATGTTTTGAAAACCCTGGTAAAATGAAAGAAATTAATGTTAGATAAAAATCAATGACAGTAGTACCATCAAACAATCTGCCTTAATTGGCTGCAATTTTTTTATTGTCCAAGGTAGTATAGTTCCGTAGAAAATAGAGTTTGTTTCAAATGTTGACTAGGCATAAAAATTTGCAAGTGAACTCTACCAGTTGCCCTTAAGAAGATTTTTATCAGATCAAGCCTTTCTTCTCATAATATATGAGCATCTTTTGGAAAACTTCTCTGTATCTTGAACCTGAATACGCTATTTCGAGAATACTTCCACCACCTTTTTCAAAATAATCTTGTTTGATATCACCTAAAGGAGGGATTTCTTCCTTCTGCGCTAAAACAATGCACAGTATAACACATGCAGTTAGTAGTCCAAACATGTCTTTTTCAGAAAATTCTTCTTTAAGTTTATTTAGACTAATTAATTCGGAATCAAGATTGAACTCCTTGAAATAATCAGAAAGTTCAGAATAATATTCTTCAATCAATGCTTCTCTATGTTGGAACCTTAAT
The DNA here is from genome assembly GCA_030220185.1 of Diploptera punctata. Classification (NCBI taxonomy): domain Eukaryota; kingdom Metazoa; phylum Arthropoda; class Insecta; order Blattodea; family Blaberidae; genus Diploptera; species Diploptera punctata. The sequence goes on along the minus strand of JASPKZ010001438.1, from coordinate 21,426 downwards.
TCATCATTAGGGCAGTTGCAAAGGAAATACTGAAGATCCAAAGTTGGCGAGGTGAATCTAGCGACTTGAAAATCTACAAACCTCACATCGTCCACTTCATCGGTATCAGGATTGTAATGAAATAACATATTATTCACCCAGAAATCACCATGATTTAAAACGTTGAATGAATCCTTCTTTGGTGTTACAGCTTCCACCATTTTATCCATTGCACAAGGGATAAGTTGTCTTAACTTGGATGCAAACCGTTCATAACCTTCCCATGTTTCTACTTTAGAAGCTAAAGAGCTGAGGTTCGAATTGAAGTAAGGTTGCATGTGTTTGCGGTTTTCTTCAGTGTCTTTGTACATCTCTTCTACAAAAATGTCCATGCTGCTAGGATCTGATTTGTGAACCGCGTACGAAGTAGCATGAAACCTTGCCAACATTTTTAAAGCAGTTTTACAATGGTTTAAGTCAAGGCCCACATGTCTGACAGCCATTTTATATCCATGTTGCTTTAAATCTTCCATGACAATTATATTTTCATTTGTACAGGATACAAATTTGGGGGAGAATTGTTGGAATTCTCCTTTCACTTGTTTCATAAAGCTATATAAAGCTGGAAAACAAACTGAATAAATGTGTAGCTCTTTATGAAACCCATTCAATTGTGATAAAAATTTGATCATAATTTCGCCTTCAGGAAGGGCTTTAATTATCATGGAATATTGTTTCATATTTCCTTCTTTTGTTTCCACATATTTAACATTGATTCGGTAGAGGGTGCTCAGATAATTATCACCTTTCGGAACAACATTTTTCACATCGAAATGAATGATAGAAATGACCATTTTCTTTTCTGTAGATAAAATATCTGTGATAAATTCATTATTAATCCATGATGGAATTGTGATGCATTCTTCGTTTCCTTCTCTGTCTCCCATACTAGTTACTCTGTAAAATAAAATAAAATATTACCTTACAAAGCAAGTATTATTTATTTATTTATTTATTTATTTAGCCTGGTAGAGTTAAGGTCATGTGGCCTTCTCTTCCTCTCGCCGTGATACATTCAAATACAAAAATCACAATAATATTAGATACTAAACGATTATCTGGCCAAACTGAACAATAATAAAATTTAAGTATATTTTTGTATATTGTGTTTTCCCCATATGTCCCGCGTGTGGACACGGGTGTTCGCTAGCGGGAGTTTCTTAACCAAGCTAATTTACTTACGCTTATTTACCTACAGATGTCAACGAGTGACACACGGTTAGCACATCGCCACAATGAGACATCTAGTAGGTAACTAAAGTATTACTTGGATGGATGAAGGTCGGTTAAATTTGCACAGAGGCCTTTTATTCAGGCTTGCGGTTCTTTTACGAGTCGAAAATCTTCAGACTCGGGACCAACGGCTTATAGTCTCTCCCGGAGGACTAGCCCCTTACATTTTTCTACCCAAAAATTCCTTTCGAAACCGGCCGGGTTTGAACCCACGATCCTTTAGATTAGAGACAAAGAACATAACCACTGGATCAGCGCGGCCGACATTTAAGTATTAGATGTGATAAAAATAGAACAGTGATGTCAGTAATGAGACATCCTAATGCTTCAGTGTTTGTAACAGGAAACACATCAGAACACATCTACCTTCTTCAGTTATTTATTCTGACTGGACGGACAGACTGCTCTGAGCACCACCTGAAGCCGTATTGCGCTATCCCAGTTTATTGTGGATGAATTAAATATGTTATTGCAAGTTGTAGATCGTCTTCTGGGCCTGACACACCAGCGTTTTCTCCCATGACCCATACCGCCATTTTTGAGTTGGGCCCGTGCCCGCGAGGAGAGACTACAACCCTCCCGTTGGCTCCTTTATACCCTTTTTTTATTGCTCAGACTCGGAGTCATGAGACAGCATCCTGGGCCTTACCCGACTAGGTCCCTTCAGCCACATATTTTCAACGCTTGTGGATGCCAATCAAACTATTTTTCCTAGCATGAGTTGAGGAGAGATATGAAATGAATGAATGAATGAATCAAAAATGAAATGACATGAAGGGGAGGGAAAGACGAATGGAGAGTGTTGGTGAGATGAAATTAGGGATATGGGAGAACACAGAAAAAATCGACAAATTCCTGCAAGGCCCACCAACAATACCCCTTTGGAATCGACAGGATTCGAACCTGGCGTCCCAGTAGGACAGCATCTACTTGCTTGCCGTTCAGTCAGTACTGCAATATTTTTAAAAACTCCATAGCGTGACAGGTCCTTGCTCTACATGTCGATTGCTGGCCTCACTTCCAGATCTGTAAATATTAGAGGTGGACAATTATCCATATATTATAGGAATAATATTTGGTCATTGTTGACACCCCTGCCGTTAGAGCTGGTTTTATAAGTTTACAGTCACTGCTTATAGTAAAGTAAAGTATTCCCACTACAGGCCTCAGGAGGCCCTTGGGGTAGTGGGAGGTTAAGGCTCCCACTTTTTCTTGACAATCGGCACTTGATGTCAGCCGGGTTGTCAGCCCTGCGTGACGGCCGCCTTTACCCCCAGAACAAGCTACTGGTACTCATTTCAGTTAGAGGCTGAGTCGACCCCAGGGCCATAGTGCCGCCAGAAGGTTTGGGTCAGTTTAAAAATCCTGACCCCACCGGGACTTGAACCCTCGACCTTCCGGCTTGTAGCGCAGTGCCTTAACCACTACGCTATCACTGCTTATAGTAGTTATTATACACATTACTACGATGCAGGGCGGATTCCACCGATCTCTTATTGGCTGAAACTCCATAAGAAAATGTATTCCCTCATGGAGACTCAGACCAGCGCAAGTCCCGCAGCTCGGGACCAAGGCATGATACATCAACCCTTAAATGTCCAATGTATTCAATAAGATATATTGGTTCAATTTATTTAATAGAAAAAGAAAGTTCATCACAATCAGAAATATAAAAAAGAAGATCAGATGGACGGATAGTAATTGGCACGATGAACTCAGTACTATGGAGTAAAACAACCTTAACAGAACAAAGAAATTTATCTTTAAGGCTATTATAGAGAGTATTATTTTTATATGGACCAGGGACATAGACAATTAAAATGTGGCAATCTAACAAGTTATTGGCAACAGAGATGGATTTACTGGACTATTTAACTCATGCCCCAAATGGGAGTCAATGACCAATCACGTTTCAATGATTTCTGTATTACAACCAATCAGAGACGTGTTTCACGAAATAATTATCAACGTTAGGATTATCATATATTAAGCAAAGCTCCTCCTTTTTAATATTCTGAACAGGTCTGACCGTTATTTTGCAGTGACTGAGCCTATAACAAATACGGCTACCAGATTGTATATAATAGTGCTTACATGTCAACATTTGTAGCAATTGATTATACCACCAAAAAAAGAAACCACTGTTTGCACTTTCTTAAATGTATACGACATCAAAAATGAATTAATATACAGATTGATGTGTTTCATTTTTTCTCCACTAGAGAGCATTCTTACAATATTGCGTTCCTTTGGCAATAAATAGTATGATCTGGTTGCAGTGATAAACAAAAGAAGCAGTAGAAGCGTAGGCTACCTATCGTTTCTCATTAGTTTTCAAAACATCACCGTTTACTTTAAATATAAAAATATTTTTAAATAACTGTAGTTAAATAATGATTTGTGAGTAAACAGCTTTATTTTATTCGTTAAATAGTCCTAACAAATGCCACTCTTGATTTCCAAATTCTCTAGATAAATTCACTCCTCACTTCGTGAGTCGTGAATTTATCGATAATTTGGAAATCACTCGTGGCATTACTTATGATAAGATCATTTCAGAAGTCCTGATTAGAAAAAATTATAAATGTTGAAATTTGGAAAATTATGAAATTTGAAAGAAATGACAATTGAAGAAAGATGATTAAGATTATACGGATATTTCAAACTGATAGAATTCCTAAAAAGATCTTGAAATGTATAATAGATGGAAGAAGAATAAGGGGAAGATTTAAATGAGGTTTGATGGAGGGAGTGAGAAAGTACTTACAGATGAGGATGTTCAGGACCACTACAAATCAAGGAGAATTTCTTGAGTGTGACGGAAAAACATTGTATTGTGGATAAATACCGAAATAAAAAAATGACATTTTAATAAATCATTGAAAAAATCAGTATAAATTATTTAAATTTATGACAAATTATACAATAATAACTTACTTAATAATGCATGATTTGTTGTACTGTAGTCCGGCACGTTAAAGTAATCTGGCGTAAGAAATTGAGTTTTGTCAAATTGGGAATTAAACCGCTCGGCTAAATATCTCCTATCCTTAAAAGTCCATAAAGAATGTAGTATTCTATTATTGTGTTCTGCAGACTGTACTGCAAACAAGTAAGAGTTAAACGCTTCTGGCCCGTTGTATAGGCTTCTTCGTTATAATCGTTGAAACATAAGCCCTACAGGGCGTCCCCAACCTTTAGAGTCAAAATTATACAGGAAGTAGAGGACCCTATTTGAAGTATTTTGACATAAGGATCAAATGGTCGAATATTAATATTTTGGACGCCACGCCATCTTGAAAGTATGTGAGGGACGTTTCTATAAGCTGATTTAATCGTTATAAAAACTGCCTGGCACTTTCATTTGTTATTTGTTTTGGTTACGTATCATTGACTGTCAAAGATAGAGCATTACTCTTCACAGGAACTCGCAGACATGCAATTAATGTACGATACAGCAGAATGTAGAGTCTGGAGAGCCGAACGAATGTACCGAGAGAAGTTTCCCTACAGGCGTCATCCAAATTGGAAGATTATTGCCGTGGATAGGAACTAGCTCATTCAAGCCACAAAGAGCTGTCTGAGCTCTTACGTTGGTGATCAATGTCAAAAAAAGCAGCTTCCAATGATCTTCAAGATGACGTGGCATCCAAAATATTAATTTCTGACCACTGTCAAAATGTTCCAAATAGAGTCAACTATCGTCTGTATTGTAGCCTCACTATGATGGTTATCCGTTTATATAAAAGAGCGTGCCGCGCGGCAACGCTTAACATGCGGAATTATTATAGTGGTGGTAGTCGGCATATTTGTATTTAATTATTCATAACAGCAGCGAAGAAACAAAACGAGCCGCTGGACAACCATCAGTGAGGCGATAATATAATTTTGACCCTAAAAGGTTGCGGACACCTGTATAATGTCTTGATACTGAAACAACTGCTCCAAACTTGATTAAACTTAGCGATAGCGATGACTAGTATCGCCCCAGGTGCTGCTTACTGAAACCAGTTAGGACTCCGTGGCAACCAAATTACATTGTGGTTATCAGTATGGAATTAGGTCATTTTATCTGCGCATATTTAGCGGCATCTATGTTAAGCCGAGTATCAAAGTAGATATGGTATACGATTAGGTGTTTTCGCTCTAGAGTAGGGCATCGTAAATCACACGCCGGACAAGCAGTGTGTCCGAGAGCCGATAGCTTGGAATGATTCACTCTACCCTAGCTGTAGCACAACACTCATCTAATAGGTCTGGGTCCATCCGGTGTATGGAATATACTTCGATAAACAATATATGGCTTTATATAGGAAAGCTGCACACACTCCACGACTCCAGAGATGATATACGACTATCTACAGGGAAACGACATCGACGGCGAAATAGAAGTGGAGGAATTACCCGCCATGGGAAGAAACAAGGCCTTCAAGGTTGGAATAGCCCTAAAACACTGCAAAAGCGCCGAAGACCCGACTTTCTGGCCCGAAGGAATAGTTGTACGGCCCTTTCGTTTCTCGAAACGAAACACGGGAAACAAACTTTTTCTCCCCTGGAAACGAAACACGGAGAACACACTGTAAAAACCAGGACAAGGAAGAAAAATTAAAAACACAACTGTGGAATATAGAAGGACTACGAAATGCACTAAACATGTTACCAGAAGACTTTTTCGACGAATATGATGTAATAACACTCACAGAAACATTTCTAACAACCCAATGGAGCACGGAAAACTTCTACGCAATTAACTCATATGCCAGCCAAGGGGAAAGAGGAAGACCTAAAGGAGGGATAACAATGCTAATAAAACCAAAATTAGCGCCGTTCGAGATACTTCAAAAATCAGAAAACATGCTGCTAGTAAAGACAAACACATGCACAGTACTAAATGTCTACTTCCAGCCAGAACACAAGGCAGAAGAAATCCAGGAGGAGATAAGCCAGGCACTAAGCAAGACGAACAGGACAGACAATGTGATAATAATGGGCGATCTTAACTGCAGAATTGACACACAGCCACATATAAAGCGAAAAACTGTAGTCGGTCATATAGAAAAAAGAAGGGCTAACTCTAGTAAACAAAGAGAAAGAATACACTTACATGGGACCAAATGGAGCCAGCACAATCGACCTTGTCTTCACAAACAGCCACAAGACCCACCCAAAAGATAAGAAGAGACATACCAGTAAGGAAACATATACCAGTAAGTACCGACATATATATAAAAGACACACAACAAAGAAAAAACTCCAGAAAACCAACAAATAAACTATCGAGAAAAGATTGACAGAGAGAAACTAAGCACAAGAAACGATACAAAAGGCATCAGAAGAAATAAAAGAAGGAAAAATAAATCAGGCAGTCGATGCAATAGAAGGACAAATAAAAAACAAGCGACAGTAAAGAAAGAATGGAAGAGAAGAAAAGCAAAGCCATGGTTCAAACAAGAATGCTACGTAGCGAGGAGAGCCGCGATCATAGCACTCCACAAGGCAAAACTATCGAAAACACACGAAGACCTACAAGAATACCAAAATACCAGGAGAGCCTATAAACAAACAGTGGAAAGGTATAAAGAAACGTACCAGGCGGAAGAAGAGAAAAAAATAATAGAAAAAGCAGAGGAAAATATGGTATAAAGTGACCTCACCAAAACAGCCATCCTTTCCAAGAGATATATCAATACATACGTGGGAGAAACACTTTAAAGAAGTACTGCAGGCCAAAGAAACACGCCCAGAAACCATACGAAGAAAAGAAGAAGTGGAGAAATCCTGCCTCTTCACCAGAGAGGAAGTAAGACGACACATTGCAAGTTCGAAAAACAGAAAAGCCTGCGGACCTGACGAAATTGCCTTCGAACACCTCAAAGAAACAGAGCAAGCTCTCGCAGACACCTGGACAGAGCTTTTCAACGAATGCCTAAGGCAAGGCAGCATTCCGGACAAGTGGAGAATAGCAACGCTGAAGGTGCTGTACAAAGCCAAAGGAGACACGAAGGACCCAAACTCATACAGGGGAATAGCCCTAGAGTGCACAACACTAAAAATAATGACCAGCATACTCACAGAGAGATTAAGAGCGATGACAGCCCACGTCATACCGGAACAACAGTTCGGGTTCGTAAAAGGGAAATCGACGACACAAGCAATTAAATGTCTACAAGAGAGCATCGAAATAGCCTTAGAACAACCGAGAGGTAAACTACATGCCATCTTCATAGACTACAAGAAGGCTTTCGACCTCTTAAACAGGCAGCTGATAATAAGAAGAATAGAAGAAGCAGCAGGGAGAAATCAAGTAACTAGATTAATTGAGAACATCCTCTCCAGAAACCAAGTGCAGATAGACGATGGAGTTTCAAAAACAGAGCAAATAGATCAAACAAACGGCGTACTCCAAGGTGACCCGTTGAGTCCCCTACTCTTCATAATAGCAACAGCAAAAATACCCACAGAGATAGAAACAGAAAACGTCCAAATCTTGGCATACGCTGATGACATGGTGATTACATCCCAAGACATCGAAAAAGCTCAAACAGCGTTCGACAAACTCGTAGAATGGGCCGAAAAGAACGACCTAGAAATAAATGAGAAGAAAACAGTAAAAATGACCTTCAGGAAAGGAGGAAGAACTCGCAGCGAATGACTGCATTCGGTATAAAGGGAGACCCACTGCAAATGTAAACCAGTTCAAATATCTGGGGATCACACTGCAGAGCCGAGGTGACACCTTCGATAAGCACATCAAAGAACGCGCCTTAGCGGCCAGAATAGCAACGAACAGCATTAAAAGCCTGAGTAAACTATCCCTGGAGACAGCAATGACCATCTTCCGCTTAAAAATAGCACCAATCATGACCTATGGAATAGAAGTGATTTGGAAGAACCTAAATAAGGCAAACCTAGAGGAAATAGAGAAAGTCAAAGCACACTTTTTAAAGACAGCGCTAAGCGTATCAAAATACACGCCTTCACGCCTAACATACATACTGACAAAGGAACCATTCTTCATTGAAGAGCTCCACCTGGACCTTCTCGTGCCGGCAACAGATGCCTACAAAGAACTGCTGTGGGAACTCAACGAGAAGAGAGAACAGATATGGCCTGAGTTCTACGCAACGGACGCGATGATCTACAGGGAATGGACAGCAGCCAGATACGACCTCAGACACACCGTGACGAGAGTCGCAGTCCATGGTTTCCACCACAGGATATGCGCAACAGTGAAGCGCCATAAACCAGAAGAAAAGTGCAAGTGCAAACTATGTGGGTCGCACTGCGACCGATATCACCTGTTTACAGTGTAAAAACATAGGAACATCGATAACAGACTTTTGTAAGACATGAAACAAGTTCTTTCTACATGGCCATTGGCTGCAATTATACCTATTATTATTATTATTATAAACATATGCCGCTGTACATTTGTCTCTCTCCCTATCTCTCTCTGTCTCTCTCTCTCTCTCCCTCTCTCTCTCTCTCCCCTCCCTCCACACCTCCCTCTCTCCCCCTCTCCCCTCTCCCTATCTCCCTCTCTCCCCCTATTCCACTATCCCCCTCTCCTTCCTCTCTCACCTCTCTACCCCCCTCTCTCTATCTCTCTCCGTAATTTCCCCCTTTCTCCTCCTCTCTCCCTCTCTCCTCCTCTCTCCCTCTCTTTCCCTCCCTCTCTCCCTCCTCTTCCCTCTCATTCCCTCCCTCCTCCTCCTCTCTCCCTCTCTCCTCCTCTCTCCCTCTCTCTCTCTCTCCCTCTCTCTCTCTCTCTCTCTCTCTCTCTCTCTCTCTCTCACTCCTCTCTCTCTCCCTCTCTCTCTCACACACAACACACACACACACACATACACACATATCTAAATATCTCTCATTATACAAAATGGAATCTAGCTCAGGCATGACAAAGTCAGCGAAGCTTCGTACATTCATCTAGTTTTCTTATTTATTTTCTGATGTATTAGTCTACAGAGGCCGGAATAGGATCGATGTGTTTCGGAACTACAAGTTGTGACGTCAAATCTTCGTCAGAAGTACTTCAGTCTCTTTCTACATACAGACCTAGTTTTGTCATAGTGGCGAATGATTCAACTGTTATACCTCGAATGTTAAATTAATTTCGCCTGATATGCTCCACTTCTCGTTTTGCTGTCTGTATGCTCTAACTCTGATCTTATGTTTTTTTTTTTCTCGTTTCGATACACAAGCGACACCCTTTTATCCTATTCTGGTCTTTGTATACTAATTAATAGTTATAATATTATTATATTGTGAAAACAAAAATTAATGTGTGAACCAGTAATCGAACCGTGGACCTCTAGTTCTCCAGAATAGTGTGCAACCCACTACTACACCATTCCACACCTGACACAAACACTAACAATTCTTTCCACATATACAATTCTATAATTCTCGTTTCTTCAGCTGTCAGGTAGATGACACTGCCTTCGCCCAAGGGCCAGCTTCGTTTAGAAGTATCTATATTTGAGAATTTTACGCCACCACTTTATAAGTACTAAACGATGTTATGTAACATTTTCCAATACTGTTATTTTAACACAGTTCCAATAATGGATCATATTATAATATTATAATGATATTGTGAAAAGAAAAATTAATGTGTGAACCAGGAATCTAACCGTGGACCTCTAGTTCTCCAGGCTAGTGTGCAGCCCACTACACCATTCGACACCTGGCACATTTTTTAATTAAAAAATCAGCATATTTGCTATGTACACCTAGCGACAAAAAGAATGGGCCGACTCTTTATTTCGAATATTTTAAGTTCCAACGCGTGATTCACACGAGTAAATTAATCGCACAGTAGAGCTACAATACGTTTCCCTTCTTCCTTTGAAGATCATTCTTTCAAGCGTAATTAGTCAGCGTACGCTTAGCTCAATGCTTAGTGGCTTGATTCGTGTACAAAAGGTCATAGGTTCGATTCCCGATGAGGTTAAATTTTTAATTGTTAAAAAATGCTTTCTATGTTATTCTGTCTGTCCATTCTTAAAGGAAAACTGTACTAACTATTTGGAAGTATCACTATTTTTAATATTATTTATTTATTTATTTAATTATTTATTTATTTATTTATTTATTTATTTATTTATTTATTTATTTATTTATTTATTTATTTATTTATTTATTTATTTATTTATTTATTTATTTATTTATTTATTTATTTATTTATTTATTTATTTATAAACAGGTCTACAGTGTAATAAAACATCTTCCTGTGCCCAAAGCTTTACAAATTTTTATCTTCTTTCTCCATTCTTCTCTATCTCCACATTCCAATTCTTCCAGACCTAGCTCCCTCATACCCCTTCTTGCATCATCCATCCATTTAAATCTAGGTGGACCTCTATTTCCTTTCCCAGGTGGAATCCATTCCAAAGTTTGTCTGGGTAATCTTTTCTTTGGCATCCTACGTGTATGACCATACCATTCTAGTGTCTGTATCTCACAAAATCTAATATTGAATTTTGGACTTTCATTTGTTGTCTGGCGATTGTATTTCTGATTTTTTCCAATTTAGAATGTCTAGTTGAACGTCTAGAACAATCCATTTCAGTAGACATAAGCTTTAAACTCAAATTTTTATTCAACTGCCAACTTTCTGCACCGTATGTTAGCGTGCTTCAAATTATGGATTTATAAATTTCTAATTTGGTATCCATTCATATGTTCTTATCCCACAAAACGCCGTTTTACATTGTTATTACTAATCTACATTTTGAATTCTATATTTTTATGTCATTTTCTTTGGTACATTTTGAGTTAATTTTGATCCCCAGTTAATTACATTCTTCATATCCTTTGATACATCCCATTATTATTATTATTATTATTATTATTATTATTATTATTATTATTATTATTATTATTATTATTATTAATATTACTAATATTATTATTATTAATATGATTATTATTATTAATATTATTATTAATATATTATTATTATTAATATTATTCTTATTCTTATTATTATTAATCATATTATTATTAATATTATTATTATTAGTAGTAGTTTTAGTATTATTATTGTGGAAGATCGACAATAATAATAATAATAATATTTTTTTTTATTATTGTCCATCATCTATGGGCTACTATTATGCTGGACTTGACATATATAAAGTAATAGTTTAATTGAAGGGTGAAACTTTTTCCTCACTAATATGTAATAAATAAATAAACACATGAATATATGAAACTGTATTATTTTTATTACATACACTTGTGGCATTATTATTAAAACGTGGTACTGCTCACACAATTAAATTTATACCGGTAGCTAAATAGTGTTATAGAGTTTATGGAGGCAGGAATATTACTTAATATAGTATAAAGTGGACATTGATTACGTGGCAGGAATTAAATATTATAGCACTTATAGGATGTATTTTGCGAAAATACAAATGAATAAAAAACTATTGTTGAAGGATTCGAACCCTCCTTTCATACATATTTCACGTTATTGTAGGTGGTTTAACGATCTACGCTACTCGAACGACGGATTCTAGTAGTCTAAATATTGGTTGTCTTGTACTTTTGTTCTATGAACGAGAGTTTAACTTTATTTGAAACGTCGCAATTTGAGTAATATTGCATTTGTCGAACACTCGTAAATATCTAGAAACATGTCTCCTTCACTGTTCTTAAGTATTTAAGACGATTAAAACCAAATACAGCGTATTTAAAACATTTAACATTGCGTTACATCGTGAATCACAGCTTTAGCTTTTCAAGCATGCGCAGTGGGCCATAACAGGGACTCTGCTTTTTTGAAGCGGCTCATTTTTTTTGTCGCTTAGTGTACAAGTGTAATAATAACAATGTATAATAGTCATTGCTCAGACTGTATAGCCAACTTATCACAAAACCCCACTAGCAACACAAGTGAACGCTAAACTAATCTGGTGTACTACTCGCGCCCATCAAAACTAACTTGTCCAATTTCTCATCCTAACTAGCCCACTAATGCAGGTGGATTCTGGGGATAGAATCCCTTTATGTGAGCAACCGTGTTAGCAATTGGCTCCAGCGGGAACATGTGTTATCACATTGGTTAACACGACGCTAAAATTTACTTGTTGTCCGATTAAATATTCGCAAGCGACACAGTGGTATAGAATAGCACAGTATTGTATTCTGCGAAATATATAGGCCTATTGCTATTTAGTAAATTAAAAATGTTAAAATCATACATTGTTTTAATGTTTGGCTAAGTTTTCTAAACATAGTATGTTTAGTTGAGGACGATTGATATATCAGGTACGAATTTTAAGATTTTAACATTTTACTTAAAAAAAATTCAACGGTGGTTTTTCAAGAATTTTAAAAGTACTGATTTAGTAAAGTTTAAAATACTAAAATATGTACCTGATCTATAAGTTGTCCTCAACTAAAATGGATATCTGTTTTAAAAAATGAAAAACTTCGTCAATTAGTTAAATTTACTGACTTAGGGTCGATTTCACCAACAGAGGTAACTGTATTACGCCAGTTTAAGCTATGCATTATACACGGGGAAAACTGACGTAATACCTTGACCCTTAGGATCGGTTTTACCAACAGAGGTAACTGTATGACGCCAGTTTAAGCTATGCATTATACACGGGGTAAACTCGCGTAATACAGTTACCTCTGTTGGTGAAATTGACCCTTAGGGTCGGTTTTACCAACAGAGGTAACTGTATGACGCCAGTTTAAGCTATGCATTATAACACGGGGAAAACTGACGTAATACCTTGACCCTTAGGTTTTCACCAACAGAGGTAACTGTATTACGCCAGTTTAAGTTATGCATTATACAAGGGGAAAACTCGCGTAATCCAGTTACCTCTTTTGGTGAAACCGACCTTTAGACTGATATATCAGGTACTTATTTTGATATGTTACTACATAATCTCAACTGCCATTTGCAATGATTTAGTAAATTGTGAATTTTCTCAAAATAACAAAAATATCGAAATACTTACAATATACTGTAAATATGAGATGTGATTTGACCTTCTTGCTCTGTATCTGGATGCGTTATCTTACAGATGAGACATGAAACTACGCCGTCTCCAACACAATAGTCTCGATGTTAACATTTATGACGTTTAGAGGAAAAGAAACAAATCTTACTCGTGGAAATTTGACCTCGATATATTACTTCACATTGTAATGTCACCTAACGAATTATTTTCCTTATTCCTTGATTCTTATATCTACAGCAGTTGGCACAGTATTATAGCGATTGTTTGGAACGTCTTGCTCATTATAGTACAGAATGGTGATTTACCAGCGGTGTCTGTAAACTGCTGCTAGGTCTGTAAAAAAACTGTAAATTGGGTTAAGGGTTGAAAAATGTAATAGGTGAATTCGGTCTCGATCTATTAACCATTACCCACGGAAGACCGTGTGGAGGTAGGCTAGATCGATCCCCTAAAATGTATAATGTTAAAAATAGGCCTAAAATTGTTTTTATTGTGATACCTTACATGTCGCACGTCCACTGCTGTGGTCTCGAAGTAGCGTGCTGCCTTGTCCACGCAGCGGGCCCGGGGTCGATCCCCGGTCGGGGCAGTTTTTCTGGGTGAGGTTTTTATCGGGGTTTTTCCTCACCTGTGAGACAAATGTCAGGCAAACTTTAAGGCCCAAACGGTCCCCGAAAATCATATGGCCATCATCATCATCTTCATCATCATCCTTCACCGGTGTGGAGAGCAACGGAAAGTTACCACACCTATAATTCCCTAGTAAGCTGCAAGCATAGCATGAAAATGTTATGATTGCTGTGAAGGACCTGCCTTTGGGCAAAATTACTATGGATGGATATGTCACACATGGGGACACTGGTGTTCTCTAGCGGAAGTTTCTTAACCAAGCTGATTTGGTTACGCTTATTTACCCACATATGTCAACGAGTGGTTAGCACATCAACTCTAGGATACATCAAAGAGACAACTAAAGTATTATTTTAATGGATGAAGGTCGGTTAAATTTTGAACAGAGGTATTTTTATTCAGGCTTGCGGTTGTTTTATAAGCCTGACGGAACCAATGCTTATAGTCCCTCCCAGGGGACTCGTTCCTTGGATTTTTCATCCCTGAAATTCATCGACCACGGCCGGGCTTCAACCCGCGACCCTCGGGACTAGAGTAAAACATTTAAATCTAACAAATTCGAACATATTAATTTGTCCCGTTTATCAACAGATTCATTTTTTCAACAATAAACTATTATTTTTTCTTTCTTCTTTTAACCTGATTTGCTGAACTTCTACATAAAATTTAAGCTTCGGGCTAAAAATTGTTTAATACGTCAATGAGGTTAAAAATAGAGATGCTTAATTTGGTGTTCACTTAATTATTTCTCTTTGAATATTAACTCATTTATATTTGTAACAAATAGATGGTACACAGTTAAGAAAATTAGAGAACGCTATCCGGACTCAGGACCCAATACCTACATCGGGGATCCAATTTACCGACAACACAAGGATCGGAAATTGACGGGACGCAATTTAACCCCTTACCAATCCCCTCCAATCTCTCTGTGCAATTCAACTTCTACATCCATGGTGCAAATCGGTCCGGTGGAATAGTTATTTTATCGTCCTATCCTCCGGTTACTAAATTCGCGATTTAAACCCCGCAGAGGTCGATGGACTTTAATAATGAAATCCTGAGCATGGCTTTCTTTGGATGAGACGAAAATCCGTGGACTTGTTCCCTCATTTACAACACATAAAAGAATCTCAGATTTGAAATAAGAACCTCTAGCAAAATTGTCTGCCGTAAGTGGAAGAGAATACCTTACGGTCTTAACCCCATCAAGTAAAATAAATAAACCATTAAACCATTAGATTTGCGACGCTAATTAACTAATAAGGAAACTGTCAAATATTGCATGCCGAACCTACCTTGAAATTTGTACCAAAGAAGCGTAGTGATGTACCAAGGCGTGTCCAAAAAAGTATCTGTCTTTTTAACTGCAAGGCACAAAAATCAAAGCCAGAATCCACCAATGCCAATCTACTGTACGGAACAAATGGTCTCCCTGGATGAGTAAGAGCTGAGCGAAGTGAGGCGGTTGGAACATCCTTTATATATATATATATATATATATATATATATATATAATAATTAGAATCGGGATTTTTTGCGAGTATTCTTGGCCCTTCTCCACAGCCCTATCACCTTAAATGAGTTTTAAACTGTATTATTTCTTATTGCATTGTATTTTCATTTATTTTTATAATTGATTGACACAAAATAATTATAAATAAAAAGTAAAAGAGCTTCATGTCTACCTAAGATGAGATACTGTGACCAGGTGGAGACATGACAGCTTAAAACACGAAATATATTATGATTAAAACACTGACTTCATTGGGTTTTCATTGCTTAGACACCCGAAAAAGTTGAATATACTTGGAGTTAGGCAATTGTGACATCTTATTACAGCCAGCGCTGTGCACGACTATAAGAGTAAACAAGCTGTACTCCTCTATCTGCTGTTAGCATTATTTTGGCAACAATAAAGTCCATGCTTTAATGATAATGATTTATTATTTAAAAAATGAAAACCAAGAAATTAAGTACCATATAAACAAACGCAGTGATAAAATAACATCTGAACCCTAAAGCTAAATCTATTTAACCCTTAATTGGCAAAGCACTAATTTCTCGTCTCAGTTGTTTGAATGTTGCGGACCGCACTGGAAACGATATCTTTCATATTATTATTAGGTATATTGTGTAATTCTACACACATTTAAGTAATGTTTACTTGTTCATTTTCTTCGTTTTATAAAATAGAGTTAATAAAATTAACTAATTGATGTATCCTATAGGATACACTGCGAATTTAGGGTTACTTTTTTATCGTTTTGACTGTATTGTTATATTCTGAACTGGGCAAACCCGCTTTAGGGGTAATGTTGTTGCAGTGACGTTAGGGGAGGGGTGATCGTGTTCATAAAAAGTAGGCCTACTACACATTTAAAATATACTACTTACGATATTCAAAACTGTAAGACTGAAGGTGGCAGCTTGAAGGCCAACGTTTTCGAATTAATATAAAACCTACGATATCTTCCGTGCAGTTGTACTAGCTCTCCCTCCTGATTACTTTTAGTTCTTCCCTCCCCTATAGCGGGTTGTTCAGCTCACCATAAAATAGTATATGATTTGTACTCAAACAAGATACAAACACGGAGTGGCACAGAAATTTCTCAATAATTATCACAGTATTTTGGTATAAGGAACCGGTGAATTATTACAGAGTAATGCGCTGTTTGTGTATTAGTTATATTCCATGTCCATTAGACAGTGATGGGATGGATTCTGATAGATTACACACCATGTTACCAACATAAATTCAAAAAAAACAGAGAAGCACACATTTTATTGTTGCAGTATGTGAATAATTACCTGAGATGTATATATATATATATATATGTGTGTGTGTGTGTGTGTGTGCGCGCGTGCGTGCGTGCGTGGGTGCGTGCGGGCGGGCGGGCGTGCGGGCGTGCGTGCGTGCGTGCGTGCGTGCGTGCGTTTGTGCGTGCGTGCGTGCGTGTGTGCGTGCGTTTGTGCGTTTGTGCGTTTGTGCGTTTGTGCGTTTGTGTGTTTGTGTTTTTGTGTGTTTGTGTGTTTGTGTTTTTGTGTTTTTGTGTTTTTGTGTTTTCTGTGTTTTTGTGTTTTTGTGTTTTTGTGTTTTTGTGTTTTTGTGTTTTTGTGTGTTTGTGTGTTTGTGTGTTTGTGTGTTTGTGTGTTTGTGTGTTGTGTGTTTGTTTGTGTGTTTGTGTGTTTGTGTGTTTGTGTGTTTGTGTGTTTGTGTGTTGTGTGTTTGTGTGTTTGTGTGTTTGTGTGTTTGTGTGTTTGTGTGTTTGTGTGTTTGTGTGTTTGTGTGTTTGTGTGTTGTGTGTTTGTTGTTTTGTGTGTGTGTGTGTGTCTGATTTTAAAAAAGTGAAAAATGCCTTAAAATAAAGTGAGAAGTTGAGCTCAAAGTAACCTAAAATCAGATATTTTCAATGTAAAATGTGTATTAATCAGTGCTTAGACAGTGTAGCCAACCTATCACAAAAACCCGCTAACAGATAAGTGAACGCTGAACTAATCTGGTGTACTAACTCGCCCATTTTCTCACCCTAACTTGCAAAAAAAAAAATATATATATATATATACACTAACTTGCCTATCTAACAATGACTTGCCCATTTTCTCACTTCAACATGCCCACTAATGTTGGTGGACTCTTTTAATAGAATCGCCTTATATATGAACAAAAATGTTGGCAATTGTCTGTAGAGGAAACATGTATTATCACATTGATAACACGACGCTAAAAGTCACTTGTTTCTCCGATCGAATATTCACTGGTGGCACAGTGGCGTATAATAGCCGAATTTTTATTCATGTTTTTCTTATATATAGCCTATATATATGTATGTATGTATGTATGTATGTGTTTGTGTGTGTGTGTTGTGTGTGTGTGTTTTTTTTTTTTTCCTTCCCAGACCAAAATTGAGAATTAAAATCCCGTACCCCTCTGGGAATCCAACCCGAGCCGCCGGAATGGAAAGTAGGAACTCTGCTGACCGCCACGGCTACAGACAAAAAGATGAATTAACCACCGCCTGAAGTGCGCACTGTAAACGTCATAAACTGCAATACAAACAATACAGTTTGTTATGACCATTGTAGTTCTACATTTCGAAGAGCTCTTTTTAACTACAGTACTTACAAGGGGACTCTCAACCGTTGCATGCTGAAACTATCTTGAAATTTCTCCCAGAGAAGTGTTGTGATATAAAGTGTCTAAATTATCTCCCGCTTTTAAATGCAAGGCACCTAAAATCCAGCGCCAAATCTCTTATTTAAACTACAGGGAAGTAATGCAATTCCTGACTTGGTGGATTGGATAACCCTCACATTCTGCCGTCGTCGCAGTGCCCCGCCTTGCAGTTATAAGCGGCAGAATTTTTTATACAGTCTTTATATATCATAACGCTTATCTGGGATAAATCTCAAGGTAGGTTTCGGCATGCAATGGTTAACAGCTGCCTTGTTAGACCTATATTGAAGACTGCACAGTATAGCCTATAATACTGTTCAGTATAATAAGCTTGAGTTTTATTATTGTTCTCTTTCGTTACTCAACTATTTTTATTGTTTGTATTACATAATATTATTAGTTAAAAATATAAAAATTAAAAATGTCGTTCTCCACTTTCTTAAAATAATGTATTTGAAATATTATTTGGAGGCCTTTCGGAAGTTAACTTCCTTCATTAGCAGGATGAGTAGCGACGCATCAAGATGACCAACGTCTACAAATTCTTAGATACAACAACTAGTAGTGCATACTCATCCTGCTGATAATGGAAGTTGACTTCCGAAAGACCTCCAAATAATATTTAAAATACACTATTTTAAGAAAGTTGAGGACGATGGCATCTGCCGACAGGTACATTTTTCTTCTTCTTGTAAGCCCATGTTTCCCTTAACAGAGATTTTAGGCACTCTCCCCCTACAGGGAAGAATTTGAACCATACTAATTTAGTTACACTTGTTTTCGCATAGATGCCATTTGAGTGGTCCGTGGTCAGCGTTCCGCCTCATACTGACATCTAGGAAATCAAGGTTGTACTAGGACGGGAAAATTCGGTAAATTTTGCTTAGAGGCCTTTCATTCAGGCTTAAAGATCTTTTACGAGCCTGAAAATCCCGGAGGACTTGCTCCTTGGATTTTTCAGGTACATTTAATTTCTTAATTTTTATCTTATGACTGGTTCATCTCAACGGAATTTGAAATGAATTTTTATTAGTATTTATTACATAATATGATTTTCACAGTAAATCTATCTACTTCAGGTTTTGATAAGTTAATTATTTTTATTTTTTATAATCTATCAGTGCCCATCTTTACACGATCCAGAGGACACGATACATATATAACGATTTACTATATAAACTTAATAAGTCACAAGAAACCTTGGGTGCCTTAAATCAAAATACTTAGCAAATAACTCTAAACAACCTGTGAAAGTTTCTCGAGCAGTTCTATTCCACATGTTATAACATGTATAGGTCATTGACTGAGATAAACAACTAAAAACACATTAGCTATGGACAATTCCAAAAATTAATATTTACAAAGAATAAATATTGTATGTTTCCCCACTGAGTACCAGAGTCCACGTAAGTCTATGGATCCCAGATGATTTCAGCAGATTAAATTTTACATCAACTGGATAATCTTCCCCAGGGATCCAGTTAGCTACCTTTTTCATTATTGTTGTAAAACTGCCAGTAGTACCATTTTAGTGTGGTAAAACATGACCTAATGTAAAGAAGACTTTCTGTTTAACCAGATCGAAGGGGAAGTCTTCGACATCTCATTTTGGTGACTCCTGCTCTAAAAGACTAAAACACCAAACATGATTTAAGTTCGAAATATTTTCTTATTTAATACGTTTACTCTTATACACCTGTATTGACCTCTCATAGAAAGTGGTCTTGGTTCATGTATGACTTATAAAAGACCTTTCTTGTCATAAAACACAAGCATTTTCTGAAAAATTTCCTTAAACCTCTTTCCTCTGTACGCTTTTAATATTGGATTTTCGCCCCCTTTCTCAAGATGATCTTCTTTAATTTCACTGAAGTCTGGGACATCGTTTTTGTGTGCTGTAACTGGAGCCAAAATACTACATGCTGTTATAAGCCCAAAAAAATCTTTTTGCTCAAACTCTTCCTTCAGTTTGTCAAACGTAATCATATGAGATTCTAATTTCAGACCTTTTAAAATCTTGACAAATTCGACATGGTATACCTCGAGAAGTTCTTCTCTGTGTTGATACCTGACTTCGTCAGCAGGACTATTACACATGAAATATTGCAAATCAAGTGCTGGTGAAGAAAATCTTGCAATTTGAAAATCGACAAATCGTATATCATCAACTTTACCAGTTAGAGGACAATAATGGAACAACATATTATTAACCCAACAATCTCCATGGTTTAAAACATTCAAAGAATTGTTCTTTGGTGCAACAGCTTCCACCATTTTATCAAATGCTTTTGGCAATAGGTTCCTTATCCTTTCAGCATAATGTTCGTATCCATTCCATGTTTCTACTTCTGATGCCAATAAGTTAATTCCTAATGTCAGATGGATTTCAGATTTGTCATCGTTTCTCTTCTCAGGTGAATAGAAGGTTTCTGGAAAGACATTCATGATACTTGGATCTTTATTGTACAACGCCAAAGATGTGGCATGAAGCCTTGCTAAAGCTTTCATAGTAATTTTGCAATGATCCAAATCCAGTCCTTTCGATTTGTTTGCCATTTTAAAATCAAGAGGCTGCAAATCTTCAAGAACGAGTACGTTTTCATCCCCACTAGGAAAACATCTTGGAGATAAGTGATAGATTTTTCCAAAAGCAGATTCCATGATACGGTTCAGAGCTGGAAACACGACTTCATATATGTGAAATTCCTTTTCGAATCCTTTTAATTGTTGCAAAATCTTCTGGACCATTTCGCCTTCTGGGAGTGTTTTGATGATCAAATTAAATGTTTCGATTTCATTGGTTTCTTTGTTTACAGTACATTTAACAACGACACGATACAGAGTGCTGAGATAATTGTCTCCTTTATCAACGGCAGGTTTTACATCAAACTCGGTAACTCGAATTTCCAAGTCTTCTTTAGACAAAATTTCAGATAGGAATTTACAGTTCAGCCAAGATGGCACCTTGAATTCTTCATCATCTCTTATGGTCCCCATGCTGGTTTATCTGCAATCATAGTATGAAAGAAAATGTAAGAGTTAAAATTAAAGTTCTTTATCCTTTTTTTAAATTAGCTCATTAGATTATTCAGCGTTACTTTTAAGGAATTCCGAAGGAGATTGTATCCTATCCAATGCCAAAAATATATACCTATACATATATATTTGAAAGGTACATTGAAAGAACCAGGTAAGTCACTTTTTTGTCGAAATGGAGTTTGAGGTGTCATTAAATTCTCCGTGAAAAGCACTATCATTTAGAATTGTGAAACAGTAAGATATACACTTTAAGCATATGTTAATTACTTCCAAAGTTTGGTATATAAGTTAGGAAGTACGGATATTGTACAACTAAAA